>JACSZP010025266.1:0-22946 GCA_016161895.1 Pinna nobilis
ATTAATTGATTTTTGTTCTGTTTTAGTTAAGTTCATATCTTACAACATATACTTAAAACTCCTATGCATGCGAATATGTGTGTTCTTAATGAAGTTGTGCGGTGAACAGTCAAAGTTGTTGTTGTATTGTTGTTAAATGTTCCACTCAAGAATACTTCACTCATATGGAGACGTCACCGTGTGCCGGTGAAGGGCGACAAATTTTACCAATGCTCGGCACTGCTGGTCGTAGAGCAAGAAGGGTTCTTTAACGTGCCAACACCTACTGTGACACCGGACCTTGGTTTTTATTGTCTCGTTTGTAAGGCAGGGATGGCCAACCACAGTGTGACGCTGCACAGATTCAAACCCCAGACCCTTCAATTCGAAGTCAAACATGCTGACCATTCGGCCACACCACGGCGGCACCGGATGAGACTATAAGTAAAAGCCAAGGTCCGGACTCACAGCTGGTGTGGGCACATTAAAGAATCCTCCTCAATGACGGTAAGTGCCACGCATACCCCAAATTTACAGCCTCTCACAGGCGTACTCTGACATCTTCAAGTAGGTGAAAGATTCTGGAGGGGGAAGTTGACCAATGATACAATCAACATGTTGCTTTAATGTACATGTACCTGTACTTATGCAATTGGTTAAATCAACCAGTTAAGGCCCCCGTACACAGAGAGAAATCGGCATGCACCAACTGCTCTGCGCCAGGTTCTTGTCGTCTGCGGGTAAATTTATGTGAGATTTTGGTCACTACTTCCACTGAGCAAAATATTGATCGTGTTTGAAATTTTGGCTGCGTGAGTCTAAAGTCTAAGCATGTAAGGGCTGCACTCAGACAATCATGTTGATGTGCATGCTCTTCTAGATAATTTATCTATGACTAATGGGATACTTGGTCATGTGAATCATGGAAATGGCTGATTGCCGTCATGCTGTGAGGGTTTGTCTCATCGTCTGTGTGTTGGGAGTGTTGGGCAAGCAAAGAGCTCTGTTTGACCAATTTTAACCTGTCCAGGACGAGCTGAGGAGTGCATTTTTCACACCCTGGTGGGTCTAGAACAGCTGTTGGTTGGTTGTATAATGTGTTGTTGTTTACATCCCACTCAAGAATCTTTCTCTTATATTGAGATGTCATCTTGTGTCAATGAAGGGCGACAGATTTTGCCTATGCTCAGCACTTATGGCCATAGGGTAGAGAGGATCTTTTAACCTGTTGACATCTAAAATGTACTGTGACACAGGACCTCGCTCTCATCTGTAGGACAGGGACAGCCACATGCAGCATGCCTTGGATTCAAACCCACAACCTCACAATCAGAATAAGGCAAACATGCTGACCAAAGAGCCAAGGCAGCCCCAGCAGCTATTTGTAAGATGCAAGGTGCTTAAACATTCTGTATGTACATGTAATTTTGTTAAACTTGGATTCATGATAAAGGTATTCTAAACGAGTTCATCTGTTCACATTGATTGCATTGTTTCGAATCACGCATGGCCTATAGTGAATTTAATCACAAACTTAAATTTGACAAATTGTAGGACACCTTTAGTGGTTTTACCCCCATGCATATACAGTGAGTATGATGTAGTGAAACATATATACTCTGTTTCGCCAAAACTGTTCACGGATAGAGCACATAACGGTGAAAATCAGATCTCCTCGAAAAACATGTCATATACCCCAAACAGCTTTTAAATAGTTTTGTCTATAGGCTCCGCTGACTGTCTAGTGNNTATATGTTACTATCAGTATCAGTATGTGCATGTGCTACTTTATTCTCTCAACTCGGGAATTTTTTGCTTTATCTACTGATAAATGAGTGCTTCTATCTCTTCTCTTACATCTGTTGTAAGTCTGTATTGGTAATCTTAGCACAGGACAGATGACTGACGGTACCCTGGTCCAACGCCCCAAGCTGTGGCTGTAAGAGTGAGGCCAGGATGAATTTCACTTTTACTTTTAAAGTGAAAGTAAAAAATCTAACAATGACTAGGAAGGTCATGAATGCTATTGTTCAATTCAATTTCCACTCAATATTTGAAATTGACATTGTTTTCTTTTAAACCTAAGCACTTGGACAGCAAAGAGAATGGTGTTTCTTAACGTAAAAACTCGGATGCTCAAATTTTACCTCAATCAAGCTGAGTTGCTTTGCAAGTTCCAGGTCTCTTTCGAATTGTGCATCGCTGCATTCGTCATCAGCCTCATCATCGTCGTCGCTGATGGTAATGACCTCGTCATCAGTATCTGAGGAGATATCTATGACACCATTATTCATTTTTTCGGCTTTCTCATGAACCTCGCATAAATCTCTAAACAAAAGTTGTCCGCCATGTTTACCTTTGGAACTATGGCGTCATGTCGGGGGATTTCCTCGGGATTTCCCAAATTGACCAACCAATCAAATAGCGACAAATAGATGTTTGACGATTCCTACGGCAACGTGTTTTATGATAAATTATAGAACTAATTTATTTGCCTCGTTTCTTTCATGTTTTAAACGAGAGCCTTGTCCCTTCATTTTATTGAATAATCATAAAACTGTAGACTTATCCACGACATGGAAAAAATAAAACAAAAAAATAGCGAACATTTTACACTGTATGACGCTTTGGGTAGGGTTCGACATGTACTTTTACGTATTATCAACATGATATGCCGAGCCCGTATGCAGTCAGATCATTTCGCCTTAGTATTCAACACTTTGATAAAGAGAACACACAAAAATAAAGCTTATTCTTAAAAATCTGATTTATTATAGTAATGAAAATTAAAATCGAATATAAAAAGAAATGCATGTGCAAATAGTTATGAGATTTAGAAATTATACTTTGTGAATCGTAACTATGAAAAACGGACCACCCGATTTCCTCGTGAACTCTCTCTCATGCGCGGATTTGGGGGTGGGGCTGTCAAGGGGGACTGGAACACCCTCCCCTGGAATCGTCAAAATATATTCCACTATTAGTCAATTATACCAACTGGTCTCAATTGGGTTTTCCTTACCACATGTAGGACCCCCCCCCCCCCTCTGAAAAGTTGACCCTCTGGAAAAAATTCTGGATCCTCGCTTGTCTTTCATACACAGACATACATTATTATGTAGCTGACATTGTGTACATTCCTATACACACGAAATAGATAGAGATGAAAACCAAATAAACAAATGTAATTTTTTCTAAAAATTACAGACGAGAGAGAGAGAGAGAGAGAGAGAGAGAGAGAGAGAGAGATGCATACATGTATAGGGCCTAAACATTTTACTATTTTTACAATATAGGCCCTTATTTGGTAGCCTATTACATGTAGATAGAACTTTGATATACTTGTGGTACTTATTTTTATTCATAAAAAAGGTATTGTGACTCAATCTCGGTTTGCCAGAAAACTTCAATCAGTTATCATGGTAAACAATATCTCAAACAATCAGGATTACCGCGAATTAAGATAACAGGAAACTACAGTTACATGAAATGAAGGCCCTATATTATCAGGACAAGGGTATGTTTTGTAAAGCGGACTTAATGCGAGTTTGGCGAATGGTCTATAAATGTATAGCCTACGATAACTAGAATTAGAATCGAAGTTATCCTTGTGGCATACTTCAGAGTCGCAAGTTATCTATGTGAAATGTGGTCTTACAGGCCAAGGCCTGAAATATCTAGATATACAAATGTCTTAGTTAAAAAAAAAAGAGAAAAAAAAAAAAAATAAAAATAATAATTTCACGGTCATACCAGTTCGTCAATTGCAAAATTAAATCTTTGAACATGTACTCTGCTTCCCAGACACGCGGCTCCCTGGTGATTGCATTAAATATGACTGAGGAGTAGGCCCTATCTACCGAATTTTCCGAAATGGCAAGGGTGGGGGGGGCGTCTGCATGGTGGCAATAAAAACAATAAATCATGATGTTACATACATGTATATATACTTTGCAGATTCCAAGGGGATCCAGAACACCGCCCCCTCAATCCACTCTAGATCCGCGCATGATCATCAGACCTTTTACATGATGTTTTACACAAAATATCATAATCGGGACGAAACTAAAGAAGTCAGCTTGAAATTGCATCATTTAACCGCAGCTGTGTACGAAATCTCAATACCAGGACGGAACAAGAAATACTTGACACGGAAATATAAGGATTAAACACTTAATGATTCTCCGCATTTCTAAAAGTATGTCGCAACAAAATGGCAACAAAATTTTAAGTAAATTCGGGTTTTTTTTACACTGAAATAGTCTATCAAGAAGAAAAAATATTGGGGCCTCCGTGGCCGAATGATCAGAACATTGCGCTTAAACCACTCAGTGGGCTGTATCGTTATTTAACGTCCCGCTCCAGAATATTTCACTCATATGGAGACGTCACCGTGTGCCGGTGAAGGGCGACATATTTTGCCTATGCTCGGTACTTATGACCATAGAGCAGGGAGGGTTCTTTAACGTGCCAACAACTACTGTGACACGTGACCACGGTTTTTTACTGTCCCATCCGAAAGACAGGGACGGCCAACCGCGGAGTGGCGCTTCACGGATTCGAACCCAAGACCCTTCGATTCGAAGTCGAGCACGCTAACCACTCAGCCACGGAGGCCCCTAAACCACTCAGTCTCACCTCTTGTCAGCGCGGATTCGAAGCTTGCTAGAATCTAAACTGATTAAGTGAGAAAGTTTGCCAGTTTACTTGCGGATGGCCGGTGTGCATTTGCAACCGAGCTCTCTACTCCACCAATAAAAACTGGCCGCCACCATATGAAAAAGAAATAATGCCCCCCCCCATTAGATCCGCGCATGCACATTTTGTAAGGTTATCCTTTTTGCATCCTAAGAAGATCTTAACACGTGAGAAAAAACCTGACCCGCACAAGCAGACAAACTCTTAGACTTTTACTACTTATACATTGTAATATTTTCACACGTGTTTTTCTGGCTTAACTGGTTTTAAACGTCAGCTACATTGAAAGTAGAGTTGGGGTCAAAATCTTTCCTTTTTGTTGAGGAAGAAAATCATTTTGAGAGTAACAACAGGAAAACATGATTCATTGGTTTCCAGTTAACAACAAGTGAACAAGACTTGCTTTATCATTATACCTAATTGATAAAACAGTTATGAATTGGTTAAGAGACGCCACGTTTCAGGGAGATAAATCTTCATTTCTCCCCCGTGTGTGCGACTGCGTCATGACCCTCATGCAAAAAAAAAAAAAACAAACAAAAAAAAAAAAAACAACAACAAAAAACAAAAAAACAAAAAACTTGCAACTTTTCCCCGGATGCAATAAACAACAATGTTAGATGTGTGAATTATAAATAATTAAATGCCCTGATTGTAGGGAGACATGACCATCGGCTTCAGCCTCGGGAATATGACCCGCGTAATTGGGCAAATATGTGTATAAAAAGACCCTTTTTAGAAATACTATAATATATACACATTAGTCAAGGCTAAGTAAAAGTTTTTAAGATAGGATTTCCAATATTGATTCTAAAAATAAGAACAAGTAAACAAAATGTAATACATCTGTCATATATATAGCAGAGAAAATGAAAAAATTACCACAAATGCAATTATCAAATGTGTATAATGTATGGTGTATCATTCAGTAATGGTTTAACAAACACTTTTGGTGTATCATTCTGTAATGGTGTAACATTCACTCATGGTGTGTCATTCTATGATGGTGTAACAAACACTCATGGTATATCATTCTGAAATGGTGTAACAAACACTCATGGCGAATCACTATGTACCGGTGTAACAAATCACTCATGGTGTATTGTTCTGTAATGGTGTAACAAAACACTCATGGTGTATCATTCTGCAATGGTAACAAACACTCAAGGTGCATCATTCTGTTATGGTAACAAACACTCGTGGTATATCATTCTGTAATGGTGAAACAAAAATTATTGGTAAATCATTCTGTAATTGTGTAACAAACACTCATGGTGTATCATTCTGTAATTGTGTAACAAACACTCATGGTGAATCATTCTGTAATGGTGAAACAAACACTCACGCTGCATCATTCTGTAATGGTGTAACAAACACTCATGGTGTATCATTTTGTAATGATGCAACAAACACTCACGGTATATCATTCTGTAATGGTGTAATAAACACTCACGATGTATCTGTAATTGTGTAACAAACACTCATGATGTATCTCTGTTATTGTGTAACAAACACTCACGGTATATCATTCTGTAATCGTGTAACAAACACTTGTGATGTATCTATAATTATGTTACAAACACTCATGATGTATCTCTGTAATGGTGTAACAAACACTCATGATGTATCATTCTGTAATGGTGTAACAAACACTCATGGTGTATCATTCTGTTATGGTGTAACAAACACTCATGATGTATCTGTAATTGTGTAACAAACACTCATGATGTATCTCTGTAATGGTGTAACAAACACTCATGGTGTATCATTCTGTAATGGTGTAACAAACACTCATGATGTATCTGTAATTGTGTAACAAACACTCATGATGTATCTCTATTATTGTGTAATAAACACTCACGGTATATCATTCTGTAATCGTGTAACAAACACTTGTGATGTATCTCTATAATTGTGTTACAAACACTCATGATGTATCTCTGTAATGGTGTTACAAACACTCATCATGTATCATTCTGTGAAGGTGTAACAAACACTCATCATGTATCATTTGTTGTGGTGTAACAAACACTCATGGTGTATCATTCTTTAATGATGTAACAATCACTCATGATGTATCTGTAGTTGTGTACCAAACACTCATGACATATCTCTGTTTTGGTGTAACAATCACTCATGATGTATCATTCTGTAAGGCTGTAACAAACACTCATGGTGTTTCTCTGTAATGCTATTATAAACACTCATGGTGTATCATTCCGATATTGTGCACTAACCACTTATGATTTATCTTTCTTAGTGATGCTATGACAATCACTCATGATGTATCATTCTGAATGATGGTGTAAAAAACAATCATTCATGGTATATCAATGACTCATGGTTTATCATTCTGTATAAACTGGTGAAACAATGGGATATCATTCCAAAATTGTGCAACAATCATATGTTTTATCATTCTTAGTGGTGCTACGACAATTACTCATGGTGTATCATTCTGTATAATGGTGTAACAAACACTCATAGTGTATAGTTATGTGACTACGTAACAATCACTAATTGTGTATCGTTTGTGTACCAAACACTCATAACATGGGAGTCATGATTCAATGTGTACATGTACTTACATTTTTTGCTTACTTGGCCTATGCATATGCATGTCACTTGTGGCCATTGAGCAATGAGGGTTCTTCAACTTTTATCTACTATGACACTGGACCAAAGTTTTTTCTGTGAAATCTGAAGGACACAGACAGCAAATCCTGGCACAGCGCAGATTTGAAAGCCAAGACCATATGATCATAAGGTGAACAAGCTAATCACTGAACTATGGTAAGTATACTGCAATCAAAAGTAGGCCAAATAAACTAATAAACATTACACATCTACACTTTTAAAATTTTTATTTGCTGATAAAGTCAAACTTAACAATATAATGTACAAGTTTGTATAAGATTGAGTTCTATATTATACTTGTGACATTACAAAGCCAGCTGAAGACAATGCATTTACATATACACTACTATGAAACATTGAGGACCTACATAATTGTCTGTGTGTATCACAGACCAAGCTCTAGGTTTCACCACTTATGCCCACATTTGTCAAATTTACATATGTACAAATGCAATAATGTATACAGTGGTAGAATGAGAATCTCTACACATACCTAAATTATGTGTGTGAAACAAGTATGCCCCAGTAGGACACCAAAGAGAAATGATATCTATATTTTATTTCATATATTGCGAAACATACAGGTCTAGGTCACAAGGTAATCCAATTTTGTGTCAAAGGTCAAAAGTAGAGGTCGGTTTCACAAAGTAAACCGATTTGGTACCAAAAGGTAGGTCTTGTCATCAGGAATCAATTAACAGAGTATGAAAGCCATATCATTTAGCATTCAAAAGAGATATTATGTAGCTAAGGTCACAATTTGATAAAAAAAAATGCCATTGATTAAGTTCAATGTCAAAAAGCCAAATAAAACAAATTTCAGTAAGGAAATTGGTAGTGACATGAGAACCCTGTCTCTGACAACTCGAAACTAAGGACAAAAGTTTGGGGTCAAACAGGCACTCCAAAATTCATGTGGTGCTGACTTTTCAATAACTCAAAAAGGATACAGATTGCAAGTTGCATACAGAACTATGACGACTGATAGTAGGCCTACAACAAAAGAGATCATCTGCAAATTCATTGTCTATTACATTATCAGAAAAAAGAGAAGTACATATTAATTAAAGACTACTTAAGACAGGATAAAAATTTGTTACCATAACCTTTGAGTTTACAACCCAAGATAATTAGAATAATAATGCTATCAAGGAAAACTTCAACAGAAGTTTATTAAGTGTAAAAATACAAGTAAAGATATTAACCCTTTCACACCAAGTATCACAATGGCATGCTCTTTTCTATTGTCTTAGACCAGTCCATTACGGTCCGAGGTGTGAAGGGGTTAAGATTCTGAAAAGAACATCTATTATCTGATAGTCTGTAGAGTCAAAATTGTCTTTGCATTGAAGGTGGTCTTTAAATGAACACAACATAATGAGTCTTGATCACAGGTTACCTTAATTAAAACCATTTTAAAGTTCACAGTCTACTATGGGAGGGGAGACAACTGCTGTAATAAGAAAGCTCTTGTTAGGACTCCTATTCTTGCAACCATTAGTAATAAGCAGTAAAGCAAAAAGGTGAGAAAAGAATATTGAAGATGTGGATAACCTCTAATAACTAAGTCAGCTTACAGAGCAGCTGTGTATAGCACCATCAACATAATTAAATTATGAAGGGGTAAAAAGGAGGAAGGGTAATGATATGGATCAACCATGGGAATAAGAGAAACAAATTATATTGACACATTACAGACAATACAAGCAAAAACAAAAATGTCAGATTTACAACAGGGGTAATTAGGGAACGCATCTATATTTAAGTGTAAGTATTTGACACTTAGGATAGACACGTTTTATATATCTACATTTGTGTATGTAGGAATACCTCAAAATCTGCAGGGTATTAATGGTACTACGGGGGGAAAAAACATCCCCGTAATGCTAAATTACTGACCAACAAGACATAGTGTGATAATACTACATTACTGACCAGCAAGATAAAATGACACTTTAGTACATCACATGATAATTTCTTAACTTATCATTGGATAACGACGTGAATACTTTTTAGTGTAGAAATCATCTGTCCTTGACTAAGGGATTACTATACCTAGCAGCTCGCCTTACAGCTTGGGCACTATACCTCACCAGACAACACCATAGAATAATTCCCTCGGGAGAGGCCCATAATACATTAGTAGAATCTGTCATCACTGATATATATGAGAAGGGACTCTTACAACTTGACATATGGAAAGATATCTGAAGTACTCCAAACCATTTGATAGAACAATGAACCAACATTATGATATGGGAAATACAGTCCTTTTTACAGGAATTAAAACATGCTGGGTGAATGGGATACATTTTATCGAAAAAAGTTGGAATACTTATGCATGGGTTTTTATGGCAGGCTACATGTAATAAAAAGCAGATATGGCAGAGATGAAAAAAAGCATGATACAGTAAAGAAATTGAATATTCCGGACAAGTAATGCAAAAAATAGTGGGAAAACATATAAGTTTTCAGTGTCGGAGAAGGTGTGATATGAAATGTGTAGAACATAGACAAAGGGAGCTAATTAATAAAATAGAAAGACACCCCACTGCTGAAAGAAGATCAACCCACTAAGGTGATACAGCAGTGGTCAAATTTATATGCTAAGAAGTTTAACCAGACTTTCTGATTCAAATTTTAAAGACTACCTGCCTTAAGTGACCCAAATGTATGCCCCCTCCCTCTAAAGATATTCTTTTCTATACAAATCATGAATAAAGAGACCACCAGTTATATGCAACCACTTCTGTATCTACCATTGGACAGTCTCTTAAAAAAGTTATTACACAAAAGAACACCTGGCTAAAACATAACTTCATAATTTCATAAAATGGAATCATACAGCCATCTCAAAGATATTTGGTGGTTCAACCATTGAAAACAAATCAAAATCATAACATAACCTGTCCCAAAGTGTGAACCTTTCAACCCTAACTATCAAAATGGTATCTCCTTTTCTATTGTCTTAGACTAGTCTATCACAGTATGTAGGGGTGAAAGGGTTGAAGATGCGAAATGATGACTTAGATTTCATAATGACTACATGAACACAGCTGTGGGTAACCGGATGGCAAACATAGGGTAGCTAATGAAACATGTTCACTAAGTTACTTTGAAGTCTTCACAAGATATAGACAAAAAAAAAAAATGAAAGAAGAAAAGTAGACATTTGTGATCTTAAAACTTATTCAAATCAAGGAAGAAAAATAAGAGTGAGATAAATTTCCTGCTACTGGCCTTAAGTCTATAAAAGGAGAAACTTGGAACTATCAATGAATCAGAAATGATTGTGGTCATTAAAGAAAAAAGAAAAAACTGCTTTCAAAAAGTTCTTATGTAAATCTTCACAAATATAGGTATTGTATTCTCTGACAGTGCAGGATATATTGAGATGAAAATGCTGAAATCTGTTTGAGAGCTCAGAATAAATTTTGATGGACAAAAAAATTTTTTTTAAGACAGGTACTCATAATTTGCAGAGAAATTATGATCCAATAAATTTCAATCATTACACGTTCTGCCCTATAGAATGCTTACCGGTATGCTAATATTTTAGCAGTCGTTATCTTAGATGTTCATCTTTATATTAGGTATCAAATTCTTCATAAATCTCTTCAGAAAAAAATGTTATACATGTACTTCTAGGAAAGAATACAAAGCCCAATTTTGCACTTGAAATTTAATAAGTGGAGTTGGTCTTACATGAAGTCATGGATTTTATTTTGCTTTGTTTAGCCAACTTTCAATTTAATTGATAAATGAATTATTTAACCTAAATGATTTTTGTGCAGTATATTGTCAATGTAAACATGATTGTACTAACATCATACAAACATTGCGAACACATGAAGACTATGTGTATATTTCACCTTCTGTTTTATGCGTATTACAGTTTCGGTTGGTTCACTACAACACTGCCATTCTGTGTATCAGCGGACTTAGATTTTAATTCGTAATGGGCCTGAATTCGTAGTATCATTTTTCACTATTGACATCAGAATTTATTAAAGAAAAATAGTAATTCTTGTTGGGGGGGGGGGGGAGAGGGTTTCTTGTTCGTTATAGCAGTGAATTTGCTTTAGGCCAATTCATTATAGTCCAACTCTACTGTATGTATTTTGGAGATTGTCGAAAGGTCGAAAGGATTTGAGGCATTTTTCTGTCCATGAACTGTAGTATTTGGATCATTTTACAAAACATGAATGAAAATGAGAAAAGTAATTTTGGATTGGTGCCCTAGTCAGTGTATACATAGTATATAGCTCATGGACGGAAAATAATTCAGATGGTCATCAAGTATACACAGGGACAGGAATATATTTTGTGCAACTATGAAAAACTTCTGAATACTTATAGTACTTTAATATTGAAGTTAACATTGAATGCAAGAAAGAAGGAATAGAGATGAAAAGAGTCTCTCTTTACAGTAATGATGTAATCAAAAATCTTTTGAAAATAATGAAATTTTTATCTTTTAGTACATGTACATTAAGATAATAACAATTTAGTACTAAATGGTATATTAAACCTATACTGTGAATGTCAAGCTAAATCTCAGCTTTTGTTTTGTATTTTTTTTTTTGTTTTGTAATAAAACCGTTTAACATTAGATTTCAATAATGACATGATTATATCTCATAAAACAAAATGATAAATGAAGCAAGAAATATTTAGATTACTGTGAAATTTACACATTTTTCAAATCATAGCACTAATCAAATCTCAGCATAATTCTAAGAGCCATAATCATAAATGGGTAATTTGGAATGAAGCTTAAGCAGAATCTGTAACCTATTGGTATACATGTATGTTGGTTGTATTGTTGTTTAACGTCCCACTCAAAAATGTTTCATTTACATGGAGACATCACTATGTGCTGGTGAAGGGCAACAAATTTTGCCTATGCTTAGCATTTAAGGCCATAGAGCAGGGAGGGTTCTTTAACGTGCCAACACCTACTGTGACATGGGACATCGGTTTTTACTGTCCGTTTTTGTTTGTAAGAAAACATTAAAAAATATTTAAAAGAATTAATCAATCATGAAACAAACCACATGTACATAACAAAAACGCAAACTAATTACATCTAGCAAAACTTCGGGTCTTTCAAACTGTTGTTCAACTGAAGTTGAGGTTATTCAACATTTTACTTGGATTTCATATACTGCATAACAAATTCTAATATTTTAGTACATGTACTTTCAAAATAATTATTACCTGGTACTTAGTGGTATACAGAACCTTTGCTAATGGTAAGCAGAATTTAAGCCATAAATTTTTTCTTTTTTTGAAGTAAAAGCTTTAACATTAGATTTGAATAAAGGCACAGTTCTGCAATCCCACCCCACCCCACCCCCCAAAAAATACAAAAATACAAAAAACACAAAAACAAAAATGGCTAGATGCTTCAAATATATTTTGGTTTGTCCTATAAAATTGTGTCTGATCCAACATTTGCATATATAGATGAAAATTTATCCTCCATGAACAATGGCCAAGGTTTTCTCATACAAACATCCATTAAAGCAGTAACCAATCCAAGGATTTTGCGCAATCTATTCTTAAGTTGGAATTTATTCTATTTTCTCTTTCAAATTGAAACAAATCTAGAATTTCAACATTAGCATTTCTAAAATAATTTTCCACAAGAATCATTTTGGTATATTTGAAAGCCTTGGCATTATAAGAAAAGAGTAAGGGGTTTGCTATGTAAACAGCACCATGAGCAATGACAGAATAAAACTGCCCATCCTAAGTGTTAAATGGTAACTGTCAATCATCTTAATGGTGATGTAGAATTCAGCTTTTCAATGATTTTTAAGGAAATTACATTCACAAACAAGTTCAATAGACCTATAGTATACAGAGACAGTAATCTTCATTAATTATCTTTCTTAAGCCACAGGGTCAAACATCAAGTGTAAAAAAAACCAACCCTTAAACCAAAAAACAACCCCCCCTCCAAAAAAAAATTGTTGTGTGACCTCAATTGTAAATGATAAGGCCAAAAAAATTACATATAAAGTAAGCTACAGCTCTTACAAACCTTCAGACTAATACATGTATAATCATCAAAAGGGGGAGGTAACAGCGTTAATCTAAGATGTTTACAACCAAATATAAATACATAAACATACCCTTGTCTAAATTTCTGAATGTAATTGAAAGCACAAAAGACCTAGCAGATTTGCAGTAAAATGTGCCAGAATAATACCAGTTTTAACATCACATCAAATATTTGCTATTAAAAATAAAAACCTTTACATACAGAGAAAAAGTAAATTATCAAATCTACAATTTTACAAGCACTTGCAGTCAGTCTCTAACTCTCCACCCGTTCCACAACATTATGCATACATCTATCAATTTTATCCAGTAATGCCTCAATAACTCATACCAATGCCAAATTTTTTTTTTTTATAAAATAATATGTTCTCCCATTCAATTATGCATATGCAAACCTCTCACAACTCTATCTAGTAATGCCTCAACCAAATTCCCAGTACTGACCTTTCCAAAATGTACATTTCAATTTAAAATTACATCAGCGCCTTATTTACAACTCTCTTCTTGTAAACTTTGGTAATTAAGCATTCTATCACAAGTGTTTACAAAATACAACCACTTCCACATTCTGACGTTACGCTAACATGAAGAGATCCAGTAGCCATTGTCTGCTTGGCAAGAAAACATGATTTACACTGAGGTACAACAGACTGCTTGAGAAACAAGTCCTAGTCAATTTTCAGTATTTTGCTGAATCCTTCTTGAGGTTTGGATTTCCAAGAGTCCTTTGCCCTCATGCGCTTCAGTTGACCGTCCCTGAAAGTAGGAATCATAAAATATAATCAAGTTCAAGGGAACAGACAATGATGACCTTAATGACAGGTACCCTTTATATAGAGGTTCATATATTAAGAATTCTTACCAAATAGTAATTTTTCAAGGTAGTGTTTAACCCTTACAACCCTAAATATTGGAGTGGTATGCTCTATTCTAATATCTTAGACCAGTCCATTTCAGTCTGTGCTGTTGAACGAATTAAAGAGAAGTACTTCTAATACAGAGGTGGGGATCTAAAACAAGTTTTACTTTACATCACAAATAAAATACATAAAGTTTAGGAATTATTTTCATTTTTTTTTTCAATCATGAACATAAAACAGCTGGGCTGTTCTTTTCAGAGAAAGAAGAGTCTTATGACAAAATTTCATTATCAGAGCACTGGTATTCACTATATCTACTACGCACATAGAGAAACATCTTGGCACAAGGAGTGTATATGTCAAATATCAAAGTCCTTGCTTTCATCATTTCATAGTAAATGAATATTAAGGTGATGAGGTTAACCACTTTAGTACCTAGTGCCTAGAGAGAGCTCATCACAAACAGTTATCTTCATGTTATTTAAGAAAACTAAAACCAATTAGTTACAACTCAGCGTGGAATAAATATACAGTGGAAACTGTCTAAATCGGACACTGTCCAAACTGGAATCCTGTCCAGATCGGACAAACATGGTGGAACCTAATTTTCCCCATTACATTCAGTTACTTAAAACTCCCTTCAAACGGGACACTGTTCATTCCAGACACTGGACATGATTTTCCACCCAAATTTAGCATTTGTATGCTAATTTTGCCTGAGAAAACCAGACACTTGATGAAATATTTTTCACACCTATTTGATCGACGGAGGCCACGTACTTCCTGAAGTCGGCAATTAACGGATCGGGAACGGTCTTAGTATTGTTGATTGTTTATTGATTTAAAGAACTCAAGTTACGCCTCTGAAAACTACAGTATCGATAATAGGGATAAATTGCATCTTTCTTTCGAATTTTACTAAGTTTTGGTCTCTTTTTTAATCGTTTCTTTTTAAAGATTTTAATATGTGAGGTGTTTTATTTAATACAGACAATTAACGAACATACACACTCTCCTCAGAATGAACATAACCAATATATAATTAATATCAATATTTTCACTTTTTTTAGGAATGTAATGCGTAAATCAAATTTTATGTTATGAATGAAGTTAGGGAAGAAGTGTTATTATCATAAATTCAAAAGATGAAATTAAGTTCATGAGCAAATTCAATAAAACAGTGTTAGAAAGGGAGATTACTCCTCCAAACCTAAAATTTCGATATTCAAGAAAACCGGACACCTGTTCAAACCGGATAAATCGTCTGTCCAGGAGACTGTCTGGTTTAGACAGTTTCCACTGTATATCATTTTAACACTAAATTGATCCTAAAAGCTGGACCATATTGAGCTGACAGGGGCTGATCATCAGATCAAACGAGATGCAAAGTGTCAAGTTTGATTTGATAATTCGCCCTTGTCAACAAGATGTGATCCAGCTCTTAGGATCAAGTTAGTGCCATAATGATGAATTTATTATACACCCATTCATAATAAATTATTCGTCAAGACCATTTTTCAATGCATATTGACTTGTCAACGAGAATGTTTTTCCGTCAATAATCGTCACTTTCAATGGAATTGACAGACACACAAAAAATAGCAACTGTAAAATCTTTCGTAAAAATTGTTATTGTTACACCTACCACTCTAGATCCACCAAGCCTCCTTTTTTGGCAATTTCTTTCTTCACTCTGTTTGCAAATTGTACAGCATCTTCATCATCCTTCAAAAAAGCAAATATTTATTGATAGATGACAAAATATATTTGTAGCACTTACTTATAGGGTTAAATGTTGTAATTAAACCCTAAATTAATATGATCGTCGTTAAGTTTTCTTCTGACATTGACTTAATCTTGAACTGAATCATAATTTCTAATTGAGCCATCACATTATACAATTGATTACATATGTGTTTGACAAATTGAATTATAAAATTTATTTATATGTTCATATTTTTACATTTATTTGATTAATGGTTATTCAGCTACGTTCACGGAGATGCTGAGGCCCAAGGTTCACATGTTTGCCTTCTGATCGTAAAGTTGGCTTGCCTTACCTGTTCCTCAGATAGGAGAATGAAAACCTAGGGTCCATATCAGAGTACTGTTTAAGATTTCTCACTGCTCAATCGCAGTAAGTGCCCACCATAGGCAAAATTTATAACCCTTCGTCAGCATAAAGTGACGTCACCATATAAATGGAAGATTCTTCAGCAGGAAGTTAAACGACAATTCAACAACCTAATTTCAAAAGACAAACCTGTTTTGTCATTGGAGGAAGGTACCATACTTCAGCCACCAACGCCCAGCTGGTGAAAATATCATATATATGATGTATCATTCCCATCTTACTGCTGTTCCAAAAGGCATCCCCAAATCTAGGGTCATACTGCGTACAGACAAAGAAAAAAATTTAAGGCATTACTTCCTCTTTAATTATGTTAACTACATGTATTTGTGCACAGCAGAGCCTCACTCAAAGTCCATCTCACTTACATGTAGCAGACTATCTCTTTAATCAGATCTATAAAGACAATCAAAAGTCAGTCTGTCTATACACCTCTTCAAGGCTATTTCAACCTCACTTAGGAGACCTCCTCACTAATCAGACCAATTTTAGTCAAGCACTTGAATGGTTGAATAGAGTGAGGTTTCACTGTATATTACTATTATAGTGGGACCTCACTAGTATCCAAATGACTGGTTAAAATGGGTCTGACTAGAGAGTTAGTCTTCTAAGTGAGGTGAATTAGGCAAAAACAGCGACAGATAGACTGAACTGTAATGGTCTTTATTGTGAGGTGGTCTCCTAAGTGAGATGGTTTTCAGGTGAGGTTCCAGTTTATCATGTTATCAAGAATGCTGGTGACAGATGCAAAAAATGAATAAATAAATAATAAATTAAAAAATATAAGAATATAGAAAGTCATAAAAGACTACAAAGCTCACTTTGATGGTTTTTTTTCTAACATTTATATAAAAATCTTCTTAAGCACCTACTCCAGCAAGTAGAAAATAGGGGATGTCAGGCATATCTGAAAGTGCATTCTACCTTTTATACAAAGACATGCATTAAATATGTGTTTGGGGAATGTAGCCTCCATAGTTAAGTGATATAATATTACTGTGAACACCAACACCAACTCTGACAAAATCAGTTATAGCGTAAGCTATCTAACATAATGAGAGAGCTACAAGGAAATAATCTAAGAGAGAGAGAAAGTGTGTGTGTGTGTGCAAAGACATAATGGCGTAGGGAAGGACAGGGAGGATGAATGGTATGGTATTGTTGCTTAACATCCCACTCAAGAATATTTCACTCATATGGAGACGTCACCGTGTGCCGGTGAAGGGCTACAAATTTTGCATATACTCGGCACTGCTGGCCGTAGAGCAGGAGGGTTCTTTAACGTGCCAACACCTACTGTGACATGGGGCTTCGGTTTTTACTGTCTCATCCAAAGGACAGGGACGGCCAACCGTGAGTGGTGCTGACGTGGCTCGAACCTAGATCTTCTGATTCACAGTCGAACACGCTAACCACTCGGAGGCCCAACAGGGAGGATGTGAAGGTGTGTTTGTTAGAAGTTATCAAAATGTTCTGTAGGAAATTACTTTTAATACCAATTTGTACCTTGATAGCTACTGGATATATCGTCGAACTGATCTCAAAACTTCCCTTCTTGAACATCATGACTGATGTGTTATTTATACATGTACCTGAAATAGACAGATTTACATACAAAATATATGACACAGGTGAAAGTTGAACGTTTTTTTGAAGTCATATTTATTATGCATCATTCCTTGTTGATTTTTCAGTGTTAGAAACGTCAAAGGTTCAGTCCAGCCTGCCTTAGTGACTCACTACAGGTAAGTTAAAGGATTACCTGTCTTATGTTACCTAAATGTAGAATCAGCAAACACTGTGTGTCTACAGCAGATTCGTGTTCTGCATTGTAAAACTTTTAAATGATCTTAGACTTTTTTGTATTGTTTGTTTTTTCTTTGAGTCACAATCAACAATCTTTCAGTCTAATGGTGACGGCCAGTTTTTATTGGTGGAGGAGACTGGCACTGGCCTTCTGCAAGTACACTGACAAAGTTTCTCATATAAGCAACTAAGGTTCCAGCGAGGCTTAGACCGACGCTGACTAGAGGCGAGAGACTAAGTGATTGAAGGGCAATTCTCCAACCATTCAGCCACTGAGGCCTGACCTTAGAATTTAGCATAAGACCTAGTGTAAGGACATGATACATTGTAAACATTAAAATCACAATACCTAATGCTTCATCAAAATGATGAGTCAAACTTTAAAAATCTTACTGATACAAGTTAAATGTTATCGTAACCAAGATGGTATTTGGTAAATGTTTTATAAAAAAGGACTTTCAAAATAAAGTTTTACCTTCTGGAAATATAAGAATTGGTAACTTTGTTTTGTCTTCCACATGTTCTCTCAGTCTGAAAAGAAAAAGAAGAAAATATTACACATGACTGCTAATTAGTGTGAGAATCATATAGAGAGTTCAAATTCAAGTACTTTTTGTAATGTGAAAAATGGAGGACTTTTGAACATGCTGGGACTAAAAAAAAACTCAAACTTCCAAATAAAGTTAAATCACCATTAATGATAAGTTAAGTGTGTATAAGTCTTTTTATTTGATGGAATTCTGTAAACAGGGAACTTTCTGCCCTGTCTCATCATCAGTGGGCAAATTCAAAACGTACAAATCCAAAACGCTAAATTCATTGAATAGAATAATGACGAGTCAAGGCGAAATTAAAACGGGATGATATCGTATGCAAATGCATTCGGGCGAAAATATCATATGGCAAAAATAACCCTGTATAAAGTACTTTCAGAGAAGATATAGTGAACCATTACAATTAGGACCACCCAAGTGACTGGATAAAATTGTTATGATTAGTGAGGGAGTCACCTATGTGGGGTTGAAATAGATTATTGTGAGGTGGTCCTCTACCTGAGATGATCCTCATGTATCATTCCAATAAAAAAAATTTTCAGAAATTGTTTTAACATAGGACAGGGTAATTTTAAAATCCCAGAAATAAAATATGAACAAATTGGAGATTTTTAGGTGAGGTCTCACTGTAATACAAAGGCTGTTTTCTTGGTGTGTTCCCCGAACATCTACTCGCTAAAACAACAATGTAATTATCACACTCAATTAAGAGGTCTTCTTAGGGGTACAGGTAGAGTTTACCTGTATTTAACAAAGTAGGAAGAGTAATATTCAAGTTTAAATGATAAACATGTTTATCTTAAATAAAAAGTATGTTTTCGTTTTCAAATATTAATTTTCATATAACAGGACTATTTACAAACTTTGGTTCACATATTTCTTCACTCTGTTTGACAAAAATTCCTAAACAATACATGACAACTGAAAGCATTAAATCATTTTTTTTCTTACTTTTTCACAAAATACTTGGGGCACTTACATTTATACTATCTTAATTAAATAACAGCACTATTCACAAAACGAAGGGGTACACATATTTCTTCACTTTTAAAGCAAACATGTTTACACAATACATGAAAATCAAAAGCATTATATTCTCATTCGCATTCTTACATTTACAAAACATTTTAACACTGTCTTCTATATACATGTACATATGCTGAAAACTGTAGAACTGTAATTTGACATGGCACATTATATAATAGTGTAACTTCACATTAATGTTTCAAAGTGAACTCATCATGTCAGCCTCATTACCAGTTATTCATAATTTGTATTCTGAGTTTTACATAACTTTCAATGTGAACTGATCTAGTCAGCCTCATTACCAATTATTCATCATTTATGCCGGTTGGTGAAATCCCATTCAAATATTTTAGTAAAGAGATTATTTCTAATTAATGTATTTTAATAAAGATAAAACAAACTTTTATTAAGAGTTAAAACTTTTTCCGCACTTTTTCATATTGTGAATTATACATTTACTTTTTCATACATATAGGCTCTACCTGTACCTCTTAGAAGGCCTCTTAATTGAGTGTGATAATTACGTTGTTGTTTTTGCGAGTAGACGTTCAGGGAATAAATCGTTTTCTTTACTACATAAAACTAACCTTCTGGCTACTAGATCTCTGTCTTTTGCTTCTGATCGCTCAAACCATATGTGTGCAGCAGATCGTGACAGTGCCCTTTGAAATAAACCAAGAAAACCCCCATGTGCTTGTCCAACCTGAAAAATTCAAATAATGTCTAGTAACGCACAAGCAGTAAAAGTTCACAAAGACATAAACATTTCTAATCTAATCCTCACGTCTTTAAATGTTGTTGATAAGAGATTGTTTTACATTCTATTGAAGAATCTTTCACACACATATAGATGTCATCATATGCTGCTGAAGGGCTTCAAATTTTGGCCTATGCTTGGCAACTAAAGCCTTTCATGGCATTTGCAGTAATGAATCTTTAGTGTGAATACTCATACTGCGACACAGGGCCTTACTTTTTAGTTTCACATCTGAAGGAGTGTAGGGAAGACTCAAATTTTTGATCTGCCCATCATAGTACAAGTACTCTACAACAGAGTTACAACCTTTATCCACAGCTTCATATTTTATTGATAGACTTCATGATTATCATAAGCATAAAACCCTTTTCTTGCTTTCAGTTTAGCCTGTTATGATATACTGTAACACTTGTGCATGTTTCTGTCTCTGTTTACAATCCATTAACTCACACCCCAAGATAATAATAGACTCTTCATTACATCAGTAATTTGGGTTAATCCAAATGTGTCTTTAGGGGTGAATGAGTTAACAAATGATACAAAACTAGAAATACTGCATTGCTATGATGAAGTGCTTTGATATTTTTTTATATGCATTGACAAAGGATAAGCATTTTACTGAGATGTAAATAATTGAAATTATACATCTGCACAGGATCTTAATTTGAAGATCAAATTAATGCAGCAGAAAAATGTATTCATAGTAATTTTTTTTAAGCGGGCTAAATTGATCTATGTGGACAGACTTGTATACTCAATATTCTTGTATTATTGTTTAACTCTTCACTCAAGAATCTTTCACATATATAGAGACGTCATCATTTGATGTAAAAGGGACCAAAAATTTTGCCTTTGCTCGGCACTTGTGACCATAGAGCAAGGTTTTTTTAATTGTGCTGACACCTACTGTGACACGGGGCCTCGGTTTTTACTGTCTCATCCAAAAGACAGGGACAGCCAGCTGCAGCGTGGCCAGGCTCGAACCTCGGACCGAACAATCAGAAGTCAATTATGTTAACCACTAAGCCATGGCAACCCAGTATAATCAATGTGACTATAAACTTACCATAGCATAACAGTTGTCACAAGACAGTATTATGACGTCAATGGGGGACGTGTGATTGGCTACACATATTCCACTCTCTGATCTGTTCTCTCTGTAAAAACAAAATCAAAACAGCATAATCATAAATATATATACAGTATAACTGATAAGTCGACGTTCAAGCGTCCGTTCAAAAAAGTCCGAGACATCAGGACTTCAACTCATGAATGTATTGAATTTCTTGATTCTATCATGACTTTTTGTTCTGGTGACACACATTGACATCCCCTTTCTCACATGCACACATTAAAATGAATATGAAATTTTATTTCCGTACACAGTCTGTTGGCTAGTTGGTTGGCGCAGAGTAAATAGCAAATTAGTTTAAAAATGCTGATGTGCAGACTGCTGTAAAGGAATATTTATAAGTTCGACTTATTTGTAGTGATTTCCATTGTTTTTATTTCAAAGGGTAAAAAAAATTATTCAAGATAACGAAAAATTCGACTCGTATAACTTCGAGTCATATAAGGAAAAAATTTGGAACTTTGAAAAGTTCGACAGAGCGAGAAATTCAAGTCATTGAAGTTTGACTCATCGGAGTTTTACTGTAATATCACAATGGTTTGAGATTAAATTTGTTACAATATTCAAGATACTCAGAATGTTACTGGACAATAAAAGAACATATTCAGGAATCATTGTTTGAAGATATCACTCTGAAGTTTTAAAACTAGTTTTAAAAAAGCAGTAAGGTGCTTGTATCTGAATCAAAGTGTCATCAATGTAAACACAGTGACACAACATGTTTCCTGGCTGTAAGAGTCAAAGCTCAGACAATAACTCAGTAGTTTCAAATCCATTAGACAGGGCAGAGAATATGAAATGGTAAGTTTTCTGCCTTATAGCAATATCAATGGAATTACAGGCTACCTGTCCCAATGATCAGTGAGGCGAACTTAATAGACATAAGGCAGAAAACTTACCATTTCATATTCTCTGCTCCGTCTAATGGATTTGAAAATACTGAATTATTGGCTGAGCTTGGATCTCTTACAATGATGCATCTGATAAATACTTACCTATTGTGATATGTAACGATGGCAGAGCAAGCTCGAGACAGAATCCTATGTGACATTATTGTTACATATCTGTTTAACTTTCTTTTGTACCTGTGAAATAATGAAACATTATGTTACTGTGTCATGTGTTTAGGAATAAAATTTTAACCCTAATATCATGGATGATGAAACAGTTGAACTGAGGTATATTGAAAACAATGGGAGTGAATTCTTCTTTCAAATAATCAGATTTTTCAATGTAACTGGAATAAAATAGTAATAAAGTAGCTTGAACTAGAATTGTCCTAACGGGACTTATACCC
>JACSZP010025268.1:0-12552 GCA_016161895.1 Pinna nobilis
TTTTTTTTCCTGTTTTAAATTAAGCTTCCGCTACGCTCTAAGAGTTTTATTTGATCACATACAGGATGAGGCGCATGAATAGAGTATCAGCAACACTGATATAAAATGACTTTTTCAAGACAGATTGTCTCCCTTTTGTGTGTCAGGTTTTAGTCAGGGTGATTAAATTTCCCATGGAAGGTATTTATGTGAATACATCATTCAGATAGGCCTGGTTACAATTGTGCCAGGTTTTCTTTTATTTCAGTTGCTTAAATTGGTTCGGCGTTCAAATTTTGGAGACTTTTGGAGAGAGGTTGAGAGGGTTACTCTCAGTAACACAGAAGTGATGATGAAAGGAAAATAATGCATTGATCTGGCCACAATTACATGGGAATGACTTTTTGTCATTTTTTCAGCAACACTGCTTTATTAGTAATTAATCTGAGAGTAAATAATCCGATTCAGTTAGAGTTCAATTCAGTTGGTGATATAAACGTATGCCTCTTTGATTGGTCAGTGTATGCCGGAAAAATGATTGGATTACAAAGACAACGGATAAGATAGTGACAGATTTGAACTATGAAGCTTGTTTATAACCACCTACTGGGGGACAAGGAGAAATCTATCTTGATTGAGGGACAGAAACAAGTCTCTATAATCAGTTGTTTTGTAGAAAGAGGTGGCCCCAAAAGCAGGTTTTACTGTACATAAGAGCTTATATGTCACTTCTTCTGGATATGATTTTTGTAAGAAGCAGCACCGCGACCTTCCTGAACAAATCTAATCCATTTTAAGCATAACACTTCCTTGGAACAAATTGAAAGCTTACTTCAAATATATGAAAAATTCTATAAGAAACCCGTATATCAATATTCTGTGAATTCAAACTTTAGTGAACATTTTCATCAGCACTATTAGAGAGAGAAAATGGCATCTCCTCGCACCTTGGAGCTACTTTCTAGAGCGTTATAACATTTAAATTATTACCCCTAAAATAAAGTATAACTCCGTTTATCAATGACTTAGACAAATCTGGGAACTTCATTGTTGCACTCTTTCAGTGTATCATTCGGAGTCACATGTGCCACTGCGGACATGGTGGGTATATCGGTTGAAAGGGATTGCTTTCTCNNGATTTATACATTGTCTCGCGGGTAAATGATGAACCGATATATTTGATGGAATAGAATATGGTGCACAGAAGCAAACATTAGATACTTCAGTGGTGATATACTACAGTGGTGATATACTTCAGTGGTGATATACTACAGTGGTGATATACTTCAGTCGGGATATACTTCAGTGGTGATATTAAGTTACGTGATACCTAAAGTTCATAAGTCAGAGACAGAGACTTTGTTGGTATTATTTGAAATTACATGAGACTTAATTATTCCTTGATAAATGTATCAGAAGACACTGGTGTATATGCTGTCGTTGAAGTGAAATTCTCCATTTTGTTCACTAGGACATATCCTGACTGTACTTACAAAATATACTGGTTGTTTAAGAATATTTGGAAATAGTAGATAATTTTCCCAGGCGTGCGTGACATGCACATTTTCTGTTTGTTGACATATGCTTCTCTTGTTATGATTTCCCTGGGAAAATGTGGTTATGCCAAAGTCCTAACATTGTAGTTTCGATTTCTATCAGCGTCGAGCAAAACAAAGAGATTGAACGAGCGAATACCATACAGTATGTTTTCGGTATGAACAGTATGTCTGATGGTTGGTTGCATTGTTGTCTCACGTGCCACTCAATAATCATTCATCTATATTGAGACATCACCGTATGCCGGTGAAGGGCGACAAAATTTGTCCATGTTTGGCACTTATGGCCGTAGAGCAGGGAGGATCTTTTTTAAAACTTGTCAATCTACTGTGATACGCAG
This sequence comes from Pinna nobilis, assembly GCA_016161895.1. NCBI lineage: Eukaryota > Metazoa > Mollusca > Bivalvia > Pterioida > Pinnidae > Pinna > Pinna nobilis. The sequence continues at coordinate 1,877 of JACSZP010025268.1, forward strand.
TCTTGGTCTTACGGTCTCATCCGAAGGACAGGGACAACCAACCGCAACTTTGCTTGAGATCTAACCCGGGACCTCTCGTTCAGAAATGAATATCAATGAATACCTGTATATAAATGAACCACATGCCATGATGATGCACATTGTTTGTGTTATATCTTTGACTTGAGATACCTGTATATAAATGAACAACATGGCTTGATGATGCACATTGTTTCTGTTATATATTTGACTTGAGATACCTGTATATAAATGAACAACATGGCTTGATGATGCACATTGTTTGTGTTATATATATGACTAGAGATACCTGTATATAAATGAACCACATGGCATGATGATGCACATTGTTTGTGTTATATATATGACTACAAATACCTGTATATAAATGAACCACATGGCATGATGATGCACATTGTTTGTGCTATATATATGACTACAAATACCTGTATATAAATGAACCACATGCCATGATGATGCACATTGATTGTGTTATATCTTTGACTTGAGATACCTGTATATAAATGAACAACATGGCTTGATGATGCACATTGTTTCTGTTATATCTTTGACTTGAGATACCTCATATAAATGAACAACATGGCTTGATGATGCACATTGTTTGTGTTATATATATGACTAGAGATACCTGTATTTAAATGAACCACATGACATGATGATGCACATTGTTTTTGTTATATATATGACTAGAAATACCTATATATAAATGAACAACAAGGCTTGATGATGCACATTGTTTGTGTTATATATATGACTACAAATACCTTTATATAAATGAACCACATGGCATGATGATGCACATTGTTTGTGTTATATATATGACTAGAAATACCTACATATAAATGAACCAATTGACCTGATGATGCACATTATTTGTGTTATATCTTTGACTAGAGATACCTGTATATAAATGAACCACATGGCCTGATGATGCACATTGTTTGTGTTATATCTCTGACTAGAGATACCTGTATATAAATGAACCACATGACCTGATGATGCACATTGTTTGTGTTATATCTTTGACTAGAAATACATGTATATAAATTAACCACATGACATGATGATGCAGATTGTCTGTGTTATATATATGACTACAAATATCTGTATATAAATGAACCACGTGGCTTGATGATGCACATTGTTTGTGTTATATCTCTGACTAGAGATACTTGTATATAAATTAACCACATGACATGATGATGTACCTTGTTTGTGTTATATATATGACTACAAATACCTGTATATAAATGAACCACATGGCATGATGATGCACATTGTTTGTGTTATATTTATGACTACAAATACCTGTATATAAATGAACCTCATGGCTTGATGATGCACTTTGTTTGTGTTATATATATGACTACAAATCCCTGTTTATAAATGAACACAATGACCCGATGATGCACAATTTTCGTGTTATTTATATGACTACAAATACCTGTATATAGATGTACCACATGGCTGGATGATACACATTGTTTGTGATATATCTTTGAGTAGAAATACCTGTATATAATTGAACCACATGGCTTGATGATGCACGTGATTCCTGTAATATATCTGTCTAGAAATACCTATGTAGAAGAGAACCAAATGGCATTATGATACACATTATTTGTGTTATATCCTTGACTATATAAATACCTGGATATAAATGAATCACATGACTTTGTAATGCACATTGTTTGTGTGCAACATCTTTGACTAAAATTGCCTGTGTATAAGCAAACCAAATGTCTTTGTGTGCAATGCTTTTGACTAAAAACAAAACCAACAAACAACAAAAACCTGTATGTAGGTGAACCACCTGGCTTGACGATACACAGAGTTTTCGTGCAATACCTACGACTAAAAATACCTGTATATAGGTAAATCATCTAGTTTCAGTACCATACTTATGACTTGAAATATCTGTATATAAGTGAACCACTTGAACTGATTATTGTTGTTATCAATTTGTCATATCTGTGGCTAGATACCCGTATTCATATGATATGGTGATAAACACTGCAGATGTGTCCTATCCGTGATTTTACCTGCTGGCATTGGTGTCAGCGGAACCGAGGTCTAACATAACCTAAATACATAACATGTACATGTTGCATATTAGATTTTCTTATGATATGATATGAAATGATAGTTGATATTGTGTATTTGTGTTTCTTTTATAAATATATTAGTCTATTTAGATGGGTATCACGATGTAATATTGGGCATTGATTTTACGTGCAAGTTGTACACTAATACATGTTTATGAGTGTGTCAATAAAATGTTGACGTCCCCGTGTAAGTGAAAGTTTATTGAGATGAACTTTTGCCGGTGTGTTACATGTTTTGATGATAGACAATGTTATATACATTACTTTTGGGCCTCCGTGGCCGACTGGTTAGCGTGTTCGACTTCGAGCCGAGGGGTTCGGGGTTCGACTCCCGCAGCGCCACTCCGCGGTTGGCCGTCCCTTTCTTTCGGATGAGACAGTAAAAACCAAGGTCCCGTGTCACAGTAGGTGTTTGTACGTTAAAGAACCGTCCCTGCTCTACTGCCAGCAGTGCCGACGCAGGCAAAATGTGTCGCCGTTCACCGGCACACGGTGACGTCTCCATATGAGTGAAATATTCTTGAGTGGGACGTTAAACAACAACGCGATAACAATATACAATGCTTTACGAAGAAATACCATTACATTCGTGTGTCGCATGATTTGATGATGCAAGGTTTTGTGTGTGTTACTTTCCAAAGAGGTACCTGTATAAAGGTGCGTCACATGGTGTAATGATGAACGATATTAATATATATTACTTGTGCAAAGAGACAAGGTGTGTCATGATTTTATGATAGACATTTTTATCTGGATAACTTAGCAGTGTATTACTTTATAAAGAAACATCATGATATATGTAGGTATGGTATGGTATTGTTGTTTGACGTCTCACTCATATGGAGACGTCAACGTGTGCTGATGAAGGGATACAAATTTTGCTTATGCTCGGCACTGCTTGTCGTAGAGCAAGGAGGGTTCTTTAACGTACCAACACCTACTGTGACACGGGACCTCGGTTTTTGCTGTCTCATTCGAAGAACAGGGACGGCGGCCAACCGCGGTGTAACGCTGTTGCAGCTCGAACCCGGATCTTCCGATTCGCAGTCGAACACTCTAACCACTTGCCGATGCCCGATATATGTAGGTAATATGATGTGATAATTGACAAATCTATATGTGTTACTTTGCAAAGAGTACTTGTATAAAAGTGTACGATATGATTAATGACGAAAATACCTATATATGTAAGTTTACAAAGAAATACCTATAAAAAGTGTGTCACATGGCGTGATAAAAGACATCATCAATATATTACTTGTACAAATGAACATCCATATCAGTGTCTTAAGAAATACCTGTATAAAAGTGTGTTTCATTTTCTGATGATGGACATTGTTATATATAGTACTTTACAAAGAAATACCATGATATACGTATGTCACATAATGTGATGTTGGACATTTGTATGTGTGTTTACTTGTGCAGAGACTTACCTGTATAAAGGGTATAGCTTGTATGTTCAATTTTTATTGTGTTACTTTATGACGAAATACATTGTACTATAATATAAGTGTGTGATTTAATGTTGGACATTTTTATGTGTGTATACTTGTGCACAGAAATACCCGTATAAAGGGTATAGCTTGTATGTTTGTTTTTAATCGTGTTACTTTATGACGAAATACATTGTACCATAATATAACTGTGTCATGAAATGTTGGACATTTTTATGTGTGTTTACTTCTGCAGAGAAATACCTGTATAAAGGGGATAGCTTGTATGTTTGTTTTTAATCGTGTTACTTTATGACGAAATACATTGTACCATAATATATGTGTGTCATGAAATGTTAGACATTTTATGTGCGTTACTTAACAAAGAGTCGCCACGATATGACTGAACAATTGTTGAACGTGGCGTTAAGCAACATTAACTCAAACTTTACAAAAAATGTCATGATATAGATATGAAGCCTGACATCAGGTACAACACTCTTTAAATAAATATCGAAAGGAACAAATACCTTGACATAACCTTTTGTCACATTTTATGATATGGGATATTGTTTATTCGTGCTTTGTTAACAACACATGTGATTTGGTGGACCATTATTTAGACAAAGGAATTTATTTGGGCAATTTTACATAATAGTGCCATTATTTTGTGTTGTATGCAAATATTTCATTTGCATATCAATTCTGGCAACAACACATCTAATTGTTTTATTCAAAATAATACACCTGTATCATAAGATGTGCCTAAATAGTTATAAACAATGTGAGTGGGGGATAACCTCTTTTCTGAAAAGAAAGCTAGATATCTTAAAAACTAGTTGATTTCTTTTTATTTTTTATTTGTAAGTAAATATTTTTTAAGTATTATACTTGTATTTTTGAATTATTGTCACTGAAATCAATTCCAATCTGCTTTGTTTCATAAACTTATAATTTCATCTATTTCAGATAATGAATTATATTTACATTTTCATTTTTTAACAGGTAGTAAAATACCTATCTGTTCATGTAGTTCATTTGATAAAAGAAGAAATTCCATTTACAAGGTTTCAGAAAAAAAGAACTTAACCATATACTATCACAGTATACATGGCTTTTACTTTTTCATGTTCAATAATTGATAAACGAAGAAGCTCCATTGACCTGTTTAGGCGGAAAAGAACTTACCAGATACCATCAAAGTATACATTATCAAGTATATATTTGTTGATGATGTATTTTCATACCAATTTCTTAAGTATTGTCACAAAACCCGAATGCAACTAACAACAAATTTACATAATTTGTGCCCACAAGCTGAATATAGAACTATTCTTATTTTTGATAAATAACACCCCTAACAAAGTCAATTTATAAACCTACAACTGTGGAAACCTCCATCAGACGGATACCTCCATCAGACGGATACCTGTCTAGTTATGTAAATTACATATCATAAGCATGATAACCGACACGCTACTGCAGTTAATATTGGCTTAAGTATATTCTATTGCTCAGAGTTGTTTGAAGAGAATGGGCACATGGTATATCAAATTATTTCATTCCTTCCTTTGGGATGATCGATTTAATTTTGATGTAAGAGGGTTTTATGGTCATTCTTAATGAAAAAAATTGACATCGTCAGTTGACACAGCTAATATTTTCCTGTCGTAGGATTTTTTTCTCCAGGAGTTTTAACTCTCTATAAAGCTTTAATCCAGAATAGAAATTACATTGATTTTAATGGTTGCAAAATTGTATGCTTTACTTAATGAACAATATTTATGCATGCATGATGTTTTGTTTAATACATTAGATATCATTTTTCTGTGAATTCAATGCGTATATTGTTCGCGAGAAAGCAAAATAAACCCGTATTTTATGCTTGTACCAATTACAAGAAAATACATCTAACTTCCCAGTTTCGTCTTTCTATACTTGTTTATTCATCAACGGACAAGGGGAAATAACCCGTACAACATTACTACATCTGAGGTAGTACTAGCTAGCTATAGTTGAGTACACGTTTGTTTTTTACGCAATTTTGAGCTCTACTGAATACGGGTTTTGTCTTTCAGTAATTGTGAATTCCTTTCCATTGCAAATTATATATACGATCTACACATCATAACAAGAGTATTTTAGATTAGAATTTGTTTAATCAGGATATGTAAGAAACAAACCGTAATATATGTTCTTATTTTGATTGTTTTTCATAGAGAAAACGGAATAGTTTAGTAATTCATGTATTTCAATTGAATGTTTTATATTAAAGAGTACACAACATAGCTTGTGTTTGAACTTTAACCCTTGTTTGTGTTTTGTTTAACGTTGCTCTCAAGATTCGTTCACTCATATGGAGATGCCATCGAATGCTAATGAAGCAACTAAAATACTGTTCTAGGCTCAGCACTTGATGTCATTGAGTAGTAGAGGAAAGTTAACATTTAATGTGCTGACACCTGTTACAAAAGACCTCAGTTTTTTTATAATTCCTCTATGGAATGTAAAATATGGAGTTTGGTTCACACAGACTTCTGGATACCCCTTATATTGGTCGCGAACAAGTAAGAGGCATTTATATTATATGTTTGCACCAATTACAGTGAGATAACTTCCAGGATCGTCTTACTAATTGCGTATAAATTTCAATGGACAAGGGGAAATAACTCACATGACGTAATCACAACCGAGGTAGTACGAACAGGCTATTCATGAGTACACGTTTGTTTATACGCAGTTTTAATCCCTACTACACATGCGTTTTTGGCTGTATGCAATTGTAAATTTATTTCAATTGCATTGTTTATGATCTGCACATTATCATCAGTGTATTTGAAATTAAAATATATTTACAACAGGTTTAAAGGAACTAAACGGAAATATGTGTTCCTTTGTTATTTAGATAAAACAAATACATTTTTGTAATACGGTTGAACCTTGCCTAAAGACCACCTCACTAAGGAGACCACCTCACTTATCAGACCGCTAAAATTCAGACTGTTTATCATTATTTTATATTTCACCCTGACTTAGGAGACCACCCCACTAATCAGACCAATTTTATCCAGTCACTTGAGTGGTCTCATTAACGAGGTTCCACTGTATTTCATGATATTGACTTTCATATAATAAAAAGTACATAACACATTTTTTATATAACGTTGCACTCAGGATTCTTTCACTTATATTGAGAAGTCACCGATTTCTGGTGAAGGATGTCAAATATTTTATTGATGTCAATAAGCAGAGGCGGGTGTTTAACAATAAACGTGCTGGCACCTGTGAAACGAGTCCTCTTTCACCTACACTTGCGTTGGCTTTGTGTATGCAGTGCTCGAAGAAAAAGAGTGAGCTTTAGTCGGAATAGTTAACAAAATCTGGCCACGCTCTAAATCAGAATTGTGGAGTCATGAGAAAAGGTAAAGGTAACGTAAAGCGATCAGTCTCATTATTCCTCTAAGGAAAGCAAAATAAGGAGTTGGGCTAACACGGACCCCTTGATACACCAGAGATTGGGTCACGTGGCTAGGAGGAGTAAGCATCTCCTATTGAGGGGTCACACATGCCGTGAGCCTTATATCTTGATCAGTTAAACGGAGAATTCCGTAATCAAAACCAGTGTGTCAAGGGCAGTCAAACAAGAATTCTGACAAATGTCAGACAATATTCGACCCAATGACAGGCCGTTCGGCAAACTAGGTCACTCAATAGAAACACTTACTGATGCTTGAATGACAGTGAAGAGTAACACGATCCACATTTAACAATGACACTCCTATCATGATGTCACACTTTATATAAGATGCCAACAACTAATGAGGTGTTCCCTTATAATGATATCGATGAGGCAGATTCACCAGAGTCATCTTTTGTAGTATCTGCAAACACAAAGTCGTGTGATTTTATAAGAATTTGCTATATTTAATCTAAAGTGTTTTGTGTCACTTCAAATAACAACGTCCGTAATATAAAACAAAATCAAGTATGCGAAACTGAGTAGTACATTTGTGCGTACCCCTTGTTGAGGAAAAATGAGGGAACTGGGTGATATAGTGACATGGATAGCTTCGTAGGTGCTACGTGCAACTGTCCGTCCGCTCAAGAACATTAAGCGGTTGTATGTAGAGCCTGGTGTCTTTAGATTTTTACCTGGTGTCCGTGGGGAGACTCGCATGTAAATGTAGCGATAGTTCTAATTCGAAATGGAAATTAATAGCGTCACTGATGTGACAAATTATACCTGTCCTTTACTAATTTTTAATTTATAAGAAATTAAAAATGAGTACAGGACAATTAATTGTCCTGTATTCATTTTTAATTTATTATAAATTAAAAATCATTAAAGGACATACCGAATACATAATACAATAATATTTAGAGTTGTTCTTATAACGTTTTAAAATGTGTTTACCGTTCCAATAAAGAATCTTCAACTTCTATGGAAACGTCACCGTGTGCCGGTGGAGGGCGATAAATGTGTCTATGTTCGGCACTTTTGCCCGTAAAGCAGGGAGGGTTATTAAACCTGCCAATACCTACTGTTAAACGGGACTTCGGTTTTTACTGCCTGATCCGAAAGACAGAGACGACAAACCGCAGAATGGCACTGCGCGGATTCGATTCCCGGACCCTTCGATTCGAAGTCGATTACGCTAACAACTCGGCCAACGAGAACCCCAATATATATATATATATATTAAAAAAAAACGAATAATTGAAAAAAGCTGTGTTAGATTATGTAGCTTTGTACAAATATCTAGGTATTTCTCTACAATGCAGTTCCCATTATGTACCTCAAACATGCAAACGTGGTTTTGAATAGTATATATTATACGCTATAAATCTGGGTAGCTGCCATCTCTATATAGATGTATAGGATACGTTTACAGGTAAACTTCTAGATAGCTACCATTTAAACTCTACTGGATATATACTTCATACATGTTAACAGCTCAACATGTAGTTGGCCCAAAGTACATTCAGTTTTGATATATCAAAGAGGGCCATTGCATTGGTTAAAACAAACAATTTTGTTATTCCTACTGTTCTGAAACTGTGCTACATATATTGAAATGAAACTTCATGATAATTTTCAACGTAACAGGTTTTCAGCCTTCGCTCACAGTCAACCTTTCATATAGATGTAAAAGGCATGATTAAGCAAATATTTTGATGGCTAGCATTTTTACACATCTGTATAAGATACATGGAACCAGTCCAAATAGAATCATCCAATGAATCTACCTATTCAACGGCAACATTTATATTTTTGTCAAATATTACATGCCTTTGATAATGGTAACGGATATTTTTAGAAAATCATTCAAACCGCAAAGGCATAAGCGTATGAATTTCACAAAGTACATTTGATTTAAACTACGGAGTTTTGTATCAATTCAAATCACAGCGTCAAAAATAAAAAAAAATGAAGAATGCGAAACCGAGTAATACATAACCATTTTTTAGGCACATTTGGTAACTGAGAGATATAGATAGCGAAATGTGTAGGCATTACATGCAACTGTCCGAAAGTAGAGCCGAAAGCAGTGGGATTTTCAACTGGTATCCGTGGGGAGGGTAATTCTAATTCGAAACAAAAAACAACAAGTGTCAGTGATGTGCAAGAGTACGGCAAATAGAGAAAACAAAACAAATGCAGATAAAAGTAAAGGATAATTGCAAATGGCTGGATCATATCGTGTCACTTAGAATTGATATCTAGATAATAATTCACAAGATTACGCTTCACATCATAAGTGTGTAACTTAACCATTCAAACGTCTCAGGGGTTTTGAATTATATAGCTTGTCAGTGGTAGCTTTCATTTCTATATAGAGGTATAGGACACGTTATCAGGTAAGCATCTTGAAAGCTACCATTTGAACTCTACTGGGTATATATTTCATACATGTTTACAGCTAAACGTGTAGTTGGCCAAAAGTATATTCAGTGTTGTTATATCAAAGAGGCCGCTTTATGGATCAAAACCAAAAAATATATATATATATATTATCGCTACAGATCTTATATAGTGCGACATATTCACGTGAAACTTCATATATATTTTCAACTTAACAGGTAAATAGCGTTAGCTCACTGTCTAGTTAGTCTAAAATGAAATTCAACTTTGTTGTTCTATTAGTGTTTTTCTGGAACCCTCCCCTGTCTTACTCTAAGTAAATGCTGTTTTCCTACTCATCTTACACTCAACCTTACAAATTCACGTCCGACACAATACCTGTTTACGACAGAAGATGTACCCTGTAATCTGCGTAGTGACCCACTGAACGAAATAATCGCGTTATATTCTATATCCATAATATTTAGCTCCCAAATGGGTTTCCGTCTATAATACATGAATTAAAATATCCATGTCGTATGTGACCCTTTTTTATTCTTCCCTTGGGCAGTCTCTTATAAGAGGTTAAATTGCAATTGGTACTAAATCAAATTCAGCTATTTTCTATAAAAAAAAGGCGATTTTTAGGGTGCTAAAATACTATTGCTACTGCACCTGGACCAAAGTTTATTAAATTATAGACATAAGATAAACACTATTTTTAACAAAATAGCTGATCGATTTGATGAAATTCAACATTCTTGGCTCACCAGAGGCTATTTTATGCTAATACAATTGTCATTTCCCCTTATTAAATAAATGTCAATTCTGTCATCGGCACTGCACATAAACCAAATTGTATATTGACTTTAAGACTTTCATCGATATAACACGTACATATATATTGTCTAGGATATAATTAAATGCAATTGACCTAACCTCTGAGGTTATTTACAAAATTTGTTATAAAATGCAGACTTGCCAACCTAAACACTTTTTTTGTGGAGATTTTTAAAATTTTTTAAGTTTTTCATAGGGAAGACATGTTTTTTCATGGTAAATCATAAAAAATTAACATAAAAAACGGGAGTCTCCTTATTTGTATATCGAGTACAAATATATTGTCTAGGCCGTTAGTAAAGAAAGAAATTGCTCCGATTACACCTCAAAGAATTGTTCAAAGGACTAATGTTAAATGGTAATTTTACTTATATGTCTTATAACATATACGTATTACACCTCATTTATCCATATATATGTATGTACCAGTACAGC
>JACSZP010025269.1:4979-21841 GCA_016161895.1 Pinna nobilis
AAAAAATAAGGTGCATAGTTCACATTTACCTGAGTTTAAGTGATTTTATTTTCTTGAATTAAAGGTAATTTTCACAACTGTAATGTTTCGTCATCATGTCAGCCTCTCGAAAATACACCGTTTCCCCTATCAAAATGCTCATCGGAAACATGCCTGCCGCCATGACAGTATTGTAATTTCGTGGGTCAAACTATTTTTGGAATAGCGGTGACCTAAATGTCGTCATAGAAATTGAATATTCATAGTTAGGAGGCGGATGTATGCAGACGACATCTTTTCTTAAGTGTGCTACACATTGTAGGCTGGTAACACGACGACTTTGCTATTTACAGAAAAAGGAATAGTGAAGATTTTTAGGTCATTTGTCTTCAATTTCATATATTTTACCTGTTTGGTTCAAATTCTCATAATTCAGGGTTTTGATCAACTCTCCGGATTGTTGTAAAGTGTCTGAGTGACAAAAAATTAGTTTGTTTACAAATCACAAAAGAGAGCTCGTGGTTGATTCCGATCCACGAATCAAAGAATACCCACGAAATTACGATACTCTACGATAAATGGACAAATATAAATTATTTTCAGGGACTTTATTCCTCTTTGTTATAGCACTGAATTCGCTTTAAGCCGATTCATCATAGATCGACTCTACCGTTATGTGTATCTATCGGAGGAAACAATAATAACAGTTGTCAAGGATTAGCTAGGCACATATATTGATTCAGATTATCCATAGATATACTAGTTTAGTTTAAACTCTTTTTAAGTATTTATTGAAATTAAGTAAAAACTATGAAAAATGATTTATTTTCATTTTTAATTTCGAATTTTCAACCTTTTGTGGTTTTTATTCTAGGTTGAATTTTAGATAATTCTTATTTTTTTGTTCCATTTATTAAGAAATTGCATTCTTAACCTCACCTGAGAAATTGATAACAAACTTAGGTAGAAATGCTAATGGGGTATTGTCGTGACATTTTAGATAAAATGTCAACCCTGTTACTTATCTCTTTGTTCAGAGTAATTAGTGTCCAGCACTGTTCAGCTCATAGAGCAATAAAATGCAAATTTTTCTTTGTTAGAGGATTACGCTCAGACATATTAATTGCTTATCATGTGTTTTCAGTATCCCCCCCCCCCTTTGTTCTGAGGTCTTGGGCATCTCTTTGTCCGAGCATTCCAGGTGTGTTTCACGTGTAAATCACGCACTTGCCATTTGGAAAATTTTAAATTACGATTGGTTAGTCATGTGCTCGCTTTTGATTGTTTACAATCAAAAGTTAGCAAATGACACTAGTAATTGAAAATGAATTGTCGTATAGGGACAGTTGTTCTGACCTGTCTTTGGTATTTTCATTTTAGAACCGAAACGTTATGTCAGGACATGCTTCTCTTATGGATGACTAATTTTAAGAGCCAAACGACTTGCCAAAATACTACTCATGGGCGCAATGATGTTCGATGATATCATTTGCATGTATTGCCATTTACTATTCGGAAAAGGAACACATGAAATTTCAAACCGAAATAGACATATAACCGAACTCGTGGAGTTTTGATTGGAACATTTACGACAAGTGCGACATGCCAGCAGGGGATGCTGAACCTTTCCGGACTCCTGGTCCCATCCCATTGGGGATTTGAAATTTTCTTCCACGTTGAGAATCTATATTAGGACTTGGATTTTCGAAATCGTCTTGTTATTTCTTCAAATTTACTGTCTAACTCTCAAACTATGCCGAATGTTTTTTAAAAGTCCAAATACATGTATTTTTGACTTTATATCTGCATACACGAGGATGACGCAGTTGACATTGTAAAGAAGCAAATGGCAATACTAGCATAAACGATGGTTACCGTACATTTACGTCATTATTTTCACTTCATTTACCACGTTTCTATACGCTATCAAGGGACCACCATGGCCTAGTGATTAACAAATTGGACTTCTGATCTTAAGGTCGTGATTCGAATCCCCGAGGCCCTCTGTGGCTGACAGTCCCTGTTCTTCAGACAAGATAGTAAAAACCGCAGTCAAGTATCACAGAAGGTGACGGCACGTTGAAGAACCCTCCCCGCTCTACGATTGTAAGTGCTGATGACAGACAAAATGTGTTGCCCTTCACCGATACACTCTCACGTCTCCATATAAGTAAAAGATTCTTGAGTGGGACTTTAAACAACAATACAACCAACAAACCTATACGACCGTCGAAAGACGGGACAGATTATGTTATCACGTTGACAGACAGCGCATTATATTTTCCGGCCAATATCTTGAGTAATTTGCTGTGCATTGATTTGAAATTATTAGAAGGTTTTTATCCCATAACAGGTTAAACAAATGAGATAACCAAAATTTCTGGACATGTATTTCTTAAGTTATGGTCCCTTTCATAAATGGCTCCCGATCAATAACTGTCAGTAATTTTCAACGGATTTTGTTTTTCATTTTGAAACAACATTTTTAATACGGCCATGGAAACAAGCGGAAGCTTCGGTTTTATCTTTATAAATCTATTAGTGATCTTACTTATTTGAACTTTAATTTATGGCTGGTGGCCACAGCCGTACAAACTCAAATATGTACAACAAATGTCATTGACATTTTTCTTTTTTGCAAGTTTAATTACAAAGTTCTGTACGTGAACCGGCAGATTTCAAATTACCATATCATGGAATAGCCAAACTTCGTAGTATTATCGATGTAAACGATTAAAAGTGTACTTAATACTGGTACATAGCCATTGTCTGTCTCATAGATATAGATGAAATACATCTCTACCTGAATAATTGTTTAGTGATGGCACACGGCCACTAATCTACGAGGACAGCGCTTCAAATGCAACTAGGTCAAACATGTGTAATTCGTCCGACATGAATGTAGTTGCGTGGTAACCCGGATATTAAGCTTAATTAATACAAAACGGGGCTTTTCAGGTACTGTGGAAAATCGACCTAGCAAATATAGTCATTTTATGGCGGATCTTGTTTTTATTTGACTGTTATTTTGAGGCATTTTCAGCTGGAAATTTTCGAGGGAGTTTCTCCGATATTTATAAATGACATTTAACCTAAATATGACGTCATGCACGTATTAACATACGTTATCTCGCGGGGTTGCAAAATACCACGGTCTTCCGGTTACCACGGACTTAGGGTATCCGACGATATATACACATAATATACAAAGATTCTGAGCTCTAAAATGGTCACAAATCCCAAATGAGAATCTTTCATTCATCCGTGAAGATATTACTGAATGTACGTGAAGTGTAACTTATTTTAGCCTATGTTTGTTACATGAAGCCACTGAGGGACGTTGAACGTGCCGACACCTACAAAGGATCTCAATGAGTTTGACTATGAGACCCGATAGGATAGAAAAACAGCCCCCTCCACTTAATTTCGAACTCTCAACCTCTTGATCCGAAGACAAGTGCTTTACCTCGATGGTCAACGGAATGTTGTTGTTGTTGCGTTGTTGTTTAACGTCCCACTCAAAAATATTTCACTCATATGGAGACGTCACCGTGTGCCGGTGAAGGGCGACAAATTTTGCCTGTGCTCGGCACTGATGGCCGTAGAACAGGGAGGGTTATTTAAAGTGCCAACACCTACTGTGACACGGGACCTTGGTTTTCACGGTCTCATCCGAAAGACAGGGACGGCCAACCGCGGAGTGGCGCTGCGGGAATCGAACCCCGGACCCCTCGGCTCGGAGTCGAACACGCTAACCACTCGGCCACGGAGGCCCCCAACGGAAAGTAATCAAATAAGAAAAGTGTTATCCGAAATTAATTTCATAGCATTTTGTAACTGATTCTTGCAACTAACCGACAACTCTTTTCAACAACTGCGGTACATACTGATCCAAACAATTACTACTTTCACTTTAGGTAACGATATTGCTTGAAAACACCAAGGAGGCACTTAGTTAATTTTGTCTAAAGTGATATCCATTTCAAATAAATTGTGTCTAAATGCAGATGTTACAAACCTTACTATTTCAATTCAAAAGCGGGGTATACTTTGTATAAATTTACCGTAGATTCCTAAGTTATTATGTATTTCATTGAATTACTTGAATTGTCACTCCTTACACCCTTTTGCACCATGACCATGTGGATCTACAGCACCAGTCTCAGAAATCAAAACTAGAATGTAGCAACAAAAAACATTTATAACAAGCAATCTATTTATTATCTGATCTAGTAATGGATCACAAAGGTAAGTCATATTGATATATGGTCTTTGTATCTCGGAAATTAATTCGAAATCTTTGTCAAAATAGGCCTGTAACATGAAAACTGAATTTCTGAAATTCTTTCAAATGCATGGATGTATTAGAGTGTTATTACAAACAACTGTGTTAAGGTATTGCCATTTTGATGAGTGTGTGCATAATATACTATATCATATCAAATGTCGTCATTAGTATCATATCAACAAAGGAAAGCTAGGTTTCTTCTGAATCTATTTTCTGATTTGACAATTCCCGTGAAATGGCACCATAGAAAGAGTGTGAAATATGATATCTCCCATATTCAATGAGATATCTTTACATGAAGTGCAAAATGATAAATCAATCGTCCACAGGGGGTGGGTGATTAGCTACACGAGCCGTACCGGAAATGACGACGAAGTGACATAACACCGTTAGCTTTCTGATTTTGTTAGTGTTGTTGTGGAGTTATAATACTACACTAGTTTTAAAACAGATTAACTCTCTGATAAAGATTAATATATGGGAGAAAAATAATCAATCTCTATTGCCCGGTGATGACCGAGAAATCCACTAACCCGTGTGTCAAGTTAACTGGTCAAAGTTCGGCAAGCCTCGACTTGAACTAAGTTAACTCGACATTTGGGTTAGTGGAGATAGATTCTATTACTCATTCGCATTCTTTGAGCTTATAGTATGTCTGATTTTACATCGGCAACGAATGGTCTGACCAGATAAACGTTTAGTCTCTGTCAAATCTGGTTCTGCGGTTTTAATGTACTTTGAAATGTACATGAAGGCAAATTTATCTAATGAAGTTATAAGGAAGTTGGAACAGTTCTAATTAGCACCCAACGTATATACTGGTATATCACAGATGTGTACGTGATATACCTCACCTACGCCAAAAATGAATCCTCATAAGTATTCATACAACAAAGTTTTGAATTTTCCGCTTTCTCATCAAATTTAAAATGTTTTTCGTTCGTGACAAGAGTTGACATTTTTATCATGTCAAACAACTGCCCAAACTCCTCGCTACGTTACGTCTAAATGTATCTCCTCGTCCTATTAAAATATTCACTATTACTTATTTTGCTGATTTTTTCTTGCATTTAGACAGGTTTTCTTTAGCGGGTTTATATTTTGGGTCAAGGTCAAGAGCACATCTAAAAGCCCCGGCAGCTTTATCAAGGTCATTTGTTTTTAGTAAGCAATAACCAAGCAGTTCATAGGACGTGCGATCTTTTGAACGATCACATAGATGTTCCATTTCCTGTATCAAGGGAACTAACTCGTCCTTTTTCTTTAGTCTGGTATAACATTCAATAAGAAGGTAATCGGCATAGATTACTGACAAGACTTCCACGCCGCCGCTGGCTAATATCTCTCGCTTCATGTCCGCATCCACGGTGTGCGATTCCATATTTCCGTAATAGTTCACGCTTGTTGGGTTTTCAGATTCTTTCTCGACAGCCTGTTGTATGTACTTGACTGCCTCGGCGTATTTTTCACATGAACACAGAAAGTGGCCGTATTCGACAAAGAGACCTGGACCATGACCTTCACCTTCTCGGCTCAATGCTTCTTTGAACATCCTGTCGGCCTGCTGCATGAGACCTTTCTTATCAGCCTTGAATATGTTAGCTGCTGCGTGATATAGGCACGCCAAATGCTCATACAATCCTGCGCCACCGTTGCCCTCTACAAATCGAGAAATAAGAAATCGACAGAAAGTAATGGGCTTCCATACTTCTTCTGGGGGTAACTGGTCGCTGAATTCGATATTGCGTCGATTGAGCAGATGCGGTAAGAAGTCTCGCTGCCGCTCCGCTTCCTTTGCTCCAAGAACTCTGTCTACAAATATGTCTATCACGTCTTCAAACACAGCAGCGCAGTGATCAAATGCATACTCGTGGTAAAATTCATTGCATATGGCATTGCTAACTATAATAAAGGTCTCTACAGCTTTCGGTGCTTGTAAGCCACTTTTGAATACCTTAGCATTGGCAAGAACGGGTGCAAATGTCTTTTTGATGTCCATATTGTATGGGAAGACGTCCAAAATCGTATAACTTCCTGCCAAAGAAAATAGTTCCTCTACCGGTTTGCGCCGTAGTTTTGTAAGCCGCCTCTCAAGTTGCGCGGCCACAACATCATCAATATGATCGAAATGATTTATTTCCTCAATAAAGTAACCGGGCAGTGATTTCTGTTTGACAAAATGTATCAATTTATCAATTAGATTTAATATAGACTTTGAGGGATTCTTGTGCCAGAGTCTTGGATCAGTATTTTCACATTCATAAAAAAAGATCGTCCGAAGATGTGAGGTAGTAATGGCTCCTTCAGAAACTATATGAAGACAGAGAAGGTAGAACACTAAGAATTGCTGTCTTTGAGTATCCGTCATTTCCTCTGTGATCAGAGTCTTTTCAGCTAAGAAAAAGGAAAGTTTCCATTCTATATCAGACTGAGAACTTTTAGAGTTATTTTCAGGAATAATATGACAGCCTTGTGATACGATATTTTCTATCGAACTTTCCGATGGCCAGCCATGTTGTCTTTTTCTCGTTCGCCACCCATCTGCTTGTGGTGGCCATGTTTGACAAGAAAACGCCAGCTGGTGAGCAATCTCAGATTGGTCAACTTCGTCTATCATCCCGGTTTGCGCCATTTCATCAGCCTTCGTTTTTGCTTGTTGCCGAGCGCTTACGATGGTGCCACGCAAACCGACGGAAGTGAATGGTCGTCTAAGGTCTATAGAACTTTCTGGAATGCCGGTGAATATATCACTGAACTTTTGGTCCAGCCCAGGACCTTCTCCCCTATTTAATAAAGTATCTAACATCGACTCGATCGCTTTTTTATTGGAGGCTAATTTTGAGTTAAACTTTTTCCGGGATTGCGCACTGCTTAGATACTTTATTCCTTTGACGTCAACCTGTAAATCCTTCTGTTTGTCATTGGTGCCGTTGTCGATGACCTTGATACGACAATATCCGGCTCTGACGTTATCCGTAGATATTACGTAGTTGAATTTGTCGGCATCCACCTCTGAGGGAAAACCAATTTTTACATCCTTGACGTGAAGAAATGAGATAGCCGGGTCTTTAACGAAATGCTTCTTTCCAAACGTCCCGTCTTGCTTTAGATAGACCAGGGCAGGGAGGCGCATGCCTTCTGCGTAACTTCCGACTACTGTGGGTGTCTTGGTCACATTCTGGAACTCAATGAACCTCCTTGGAATGAAACTTGTGAAAATAAATGACAAGTGGAGATGGGGGAGGTTGGTCGTTTCGTCGCGGCCGTCTAGGAGGTCGTCACCGGTGGACAATTTTGATTCGGCCATTGTCTGAAAAGAAAAGAAACATCGTCAATTACGGCTAGAGTAATCGTTGCTTGTGAAGTTCAGAGTTATCCTATCAGAGACAAGTAACAAAAATATTAAACAGCATATGATACATGTATCTATATTTATGTTGGATGCATGTCAACCGGAGTCGACTAATCAAGTCCCAACATCAGGCAAAATGTTCAACTGCCAAAAAAAAAAGACAAACAAACAAACAAAAAACAAATACAAAAACAAAACAAACAAACTAACAAATAAAAAAATAGAACCCGCGTGTCCAAGGAAAATTGCATAAAAAACCTGTTTTCTAAGCAGATGATATACCGATACTAGTTATAATGATAATGTCTAAAAAAAAAATAGCAACTGACACAGTTTAATGAAATTTCTGTATATTTTTTTAACTTTAGATTCTGTTATTGTTTAAAAGTTGGTATTAAATATGCAACCGACACAACGGAACATATGCCGTGAAATCTTGATTCCATAATTTGTCCACCTTACTTAGTTACAACGGCTGTTCCTTACTTACTATGGACCCGGGTCTCCGTGGCCGAGTGGTTAGCGTGTTCGACTGCGAACCGGAAGATCCGGGTTCGAGCCGCGTCATCGCTACTCCGCGGTTGGCCGTCCCTGTCCTTCGGATGAGACATTCGAGTCGAAAAATAGAGGTCCCGTGTCACAGTAGGTGTTGGCACGTTAAAGAACACCCCCCCCCCCGCTCTACAGCCAGCAGTGCCGAGCTTAGACAAACTTTGTAGCCCTTCACCGGCACAAGGTGACGTCTCCATATGAGTGAAATATTCTTGAGTGCATGAACAACAATACCATACCATACCATACTTAGTTACAACGACTGTTCCTTACTTACTATTGGACCCATGATGCCATAGGACTCACAATAAAGTATTCAGCTGAGGATAAAAGTTAGAGGGTTAACATCCCACTTCTGGATAAATTGTTTCTTACTTTATGGATGAGAGAAACTATAATTTGTTTACAAGTAATATCGAATATACACAATAAAAACAGAGCCCTTCACTTACTGACTGGTCGGTTAAAGCTGTTAAACGCCCACTTGTATAGTGACATCACCGGATGCCAGTCGGTAAAGGGGTTACAAGTTTTGGCCTGTAGTCCGTAATATTGACCATTGGGCAGTGAGGCTTCTTTAACTTGCCGATATTTACTATCATGGTTTTTTTTTCTGTCTCATCCGAAGGACAGGAAAAGCCAATCAGTCCTATCGAGTATTGGCTCCATGACCCCAGGATCTAAAGACTATGCTTTATCAAGGGACCATGACTCTTCTTCCTTTTAAACTTTCGTCATACATCAGACATATCCCCTAACCTTTTCAGTATTGTTACTGTATGTCTATAACTCCTTAAGCTTTTTCGGTCTCACCTCAAATTGTGGGAAAATTCAATCGTTTTCAATGTAATCTTTATATACAATTAATGTATAGAAATAGATAAGGAGAAGGCGTATGTATCGACAACGGCATGACAAGTCAAGTCAACATTCTTTGTTCCCCGGTAAAGATACGTTATGGTAATGCTCAAATCCACATTGATGATGTAATGTTCAAATTCAGGTATAAGATACGGGATAAAGTAATGCGAGATTATACAGAGACGTTTACAGATTTTTAAAGGGTCTAAATTGAATGCATTCTGTGTCTCGCATTAAAGCAACAGAGCTCAGTAAGAATAATTTCAAAATCTAACATTATCTAATTAACTCATAAAAAGGACAATTCAATAGACTAGCCATGAATCAATAAAGCGATGAAAGGCATTGGCAAATCTGGTAGACATTTTACTGAGAAATAATAAGAGTTTGAAAAAAAAAACTTTTTTGAATACTTAAAAGATTTGATAGCGTGGTGGTGATTTTATCAAGTTTCAATAAAAGATTTAGTATAAGTGTTAAAAGGTTTATTTTATAGTTCAATCATGGTTAAGCGAAGGTTTTTCCAATGCAGGAACACGTGGACATGTACATTCTTGCAGAAAGATAAATGGTCTCCCTTTAGTATAAGAAAGAGATGCTTTTATTTTGAAAACATCAATATTGATTGGCTCACATAGGAGGGATTGAAAATAGGCTATTTATTTCCTAGAAAACCTTGTAATGAGTGAGTAGATTTGTGTGTTTTGAATCCGTGGCTCATATTAGCGTCTTAGGTTCGATTCAAGGTCTCAGCATGACCAGTTCACCATCCTGGGGTCAGGGATTTTGAAAACCGACTATCCTACCCTAAACAAGGTTTGCCTAGGGACTTTTCACTGCCTGGTCAGTGTCTAGCATAATTATATTTGCCACAACACTGACAGAGAAATAAAATTTGGTCTTTTCAGGCCAATGTCATATAGGCAAAAGTAATAGGTCTTGAAAAACATGCAATTTATTAGGTTTCTACAACCATATACCCCATCCCAACCCCTTCCCCGCAAAAGGGAGAGCCATCTAAAACATTTGATGAAACATGCATAATTATAGTTAGAAAAGATCTATATCAATGCTGATCACTGCAATTGATTCCCAAGTTGTTTTTTTTTTCGTAATCTTTATCTTATTTGAGAAATCGCCGTATTCCAGTGAAAGGAGACAAATTTGGCCTTTGCTCAGCACTTATGACCAAAGAGTAGTGATGGTTCTTCAATGTGCCAACATGTACAGTGACACGAGACCTCGATTTTCTTTTCTTATCCTTCTTATCCGAAGGGCTGGTTAAGGACAGGGACCAGCCGAGTCTACAGCGTCTAAAAGAATCCCATACCTTAGGATCAGGACCCAGTTGCGCAATAGTTTTATACGTTGTTAAATTTAACTATGAAGTAATTCATGATGAAATTTGTTGTAACGGTAACTCTAAAATCAAATGTTTATCATTTAATTCGTAATTAACCGGCTAAACAATTCTTCAACAGTATTAAACCGTGCAGTTAGCTAACCACACGCTAATTTTTTTAACTTAAGTGAGTGGCTAACTATAAGTTAATTTAACAATGCATTGTACAACTTGGTCCAAATTACGAACACGCTTTCCATGGGGCCACTTTCTAGTGTAAAATGAATTTTGCAATTTCATTTCTAGCAGCCGGGCAGCAGTGTGTATATTATTTATATTCAGCTAGAATCCACTATGGCCATTAAATAGGGTGCTCGTCTAACCAGCTGAAGCGGCTGGTATTTCCCGAGACAGTACTGAGGTACCGTGTCACAAAAAGGTGTCGCTATCATGAAGGCTCCTCACTACTCGACCATATCAAGTGACGGGTAGAGGTCAAAATATTTTGAAACCAGTCACTGGTCGCCGGTGACGTCTCCATTAAGCTAAAGACTTTTGAGAAGCTATGTGAACTAAAAGACAAAAGACCAGTCAGCTAAATTGTGTCGATGTGCGTGTTATTCCATAAATGCATTCGCGTGTTTATTTCATGTGTGCCTATCGATGTCTGTTTTTTTCACGTATGCGTAGTTATTTTTCATTTTCAGAGGGTAGCCGATACATTTGCAACCTTCGATACATTTGTTTTGATTGATTGAATTTTCTAGTGTTTGGGGGTATACAATTTCTTTTCAAAATGAGGGGTATAAAAGTCATAAATGTCATTTAATATTCCGTACATGTTATAAAGAATTCGCAAATCATGCGGGGTCACATGTCAATACAAGGGTCAATTAAATCAAAGCATAGGGTTACAGATAACAAGACAATTTATGGCATTATCTTCGATCTTCTGTCAGGTATTGCTGTAAATCTGTGATTTATTCTTTGATGTTGATTAATTATTTATTGCATGTCCGAGTTATACACGCTGTTATTCTATTCACCTGTTTGGGGTGTCAAGATCAAGAGAGAGAGAGAGAGAGAGAGAGAGAGAGAGAGAGAGAGAGACGCCATTATCATAGGACAAAGTGTGCTCCATAACAATACCCCCACCCCCACCCACACACACACACCCACCTCCATCCGATATCTACGCCTGTCAGGGCCATGTGGTAAAAATTAGTTGGTCCTTATAATGATATATCTTCATAATAATAATCTGTCGATTCCTTATCATACAATTCTACTTAGAGCTGCTAAGCCGATGTTTTAAATGTGTGATCCGACTTTTTGTAGCATAGTCCCGGAAGGGCCTCCGTGGCCGAGTGGTTAGCGTGCGAATCGGAAGATCCGGGGTCNNGCGCCACTCCACGATTGACCGTCCCTGTCCTTCAGATGAGACAGCAAAAACCGAGGTCCCGTGTCACAGTAGGTGTTGGCACGTTAAAGAATCCCCCTGCTCTACGGCCAGCAGTGCCGAGCATAGGCAAAATTTGTAGCCCTTCACCGGCAAACGGTGACGTCTCTATTTGAGGGAAAGATTCTTGAGTAGGACGTTAAACAACAATACCATGCCATGCCATAGTCCCGGATCGGGTAATATAGGGGGAAATCATGAATGATCCCACCCCATCCCCCTTATCCGTACCTATACTTGCAAGAGACGCAAAGTGGTAATGTAAATGATTTCATTTTGTAAGATACAATTTCAAGTTAAATGCTGAAATGCTACTGGTGTTGTAGAACCAATAATATCACTGGTCGTAATGAGCAAAATCAAATTGTACAAGCCTAAAACTGATTTTTACTAGCAACGAACCGCGCGGTAACCCAATCGAAACTTTACATGCTGTTTACAGAATTCCGAAGATGCAATAAAATGCGCTATAGATACTAAAGATAACATCCAAGAAGTAAGAGTGAGCTAGTGTAAATCATAAAGTGTTCCTTGATCGATCATTCGACAATAATGATAGATCTTCCGTACAACATGCACACATAATTTACGAAATGTATTCCAGTGCCACTAACACGTGTACACGTCGATTGATCGGATAAACACTGTTATGTCGTCTGCTCTGTCGCATGTACAATGTGAGTACTATACCCAGTCACTCAGTTATGAATAAATATTGGGTGCATTGTGCATAACATATGAAGCATAATCATACAAAATTAAGCGAGAATATGAATTCAAAATGTTAAAAGCTCAGTGATACCCGTGACAAACTAGTAAATGTATCAATATTCCCTTCGTTACTTCTCAATACAACTTGGGCCTAACGTGTAACACACCACAATCGTAATCCGCATAGGTATTCAAACGGTTCAAAATTTTGCTGAATACATTGCACAGAAAAGTTCAAAGTGAAAATAAACAACGAAATTAAGTGTTACTTTACAATTCACTGTATGTAAAACTTACCTCCGACTATAAACACGGCTCAGCCTGATAAACCTTACTCCATTTCGCTCGTGCGTGCGTAGTTACGAGACATAAACAAATATGGCGAATTATATCAAGCGGAGAGAGCCAGTCATCTATTAAATGAATTATTTAGTCATTACTATCCATGTCGTGCTGTGTTGTACTTGTTAAATGTGCGTATTGTACCTTTAAATAAAGTGAATGACGTTTTGATATTAAAACACGGGGCAGTACACCTTTAGTTACACAGGTATTTTATTGTGTTTGCGTCAACCGAGCATTTACCGTACCCGATCCCCGAGTACAAATATGATTTATAAATAGGAATAAAATGTAACGAATAAACATAGGTATTTGCTATAAGAAAACAATTTGCATCACAAGTAATCGATATATGGTGACCCCATGCCTACAGGGTGACATGGTAGAGCTATTTCAAGCTGTCGGATTAGCTATATTATGTCGTTGTATTATTAATGTTTAACATCAACCCTCAGAATGTCCACCTAATTTATATGTAGATGCCACTTAATGCCGGCGAATAGTTTCAAAATTTGGCTCGATTGGTTGCATTCTTGTTTAACGTTCCACTCAAGAATCTTTCACTAATATGGAGACGTCACCGTCTGCCAGTGAAGTGCAACAAATTTTGCCTATGCTCGGCACTTATTGCCGTAGAGAGTTACTATAGTTAGAGTTACAGACAATTCACAAAAGGGGCAGAGTTTCAACTCAAGTGAAAAGATTTGCAAAATAGTTTATGATTTCCTGAGCATATAATTATAGGCTTGCGTAGATGTAAAAAAAAACATCTGAAATTCACGAATGTTCGTTTTACGAATTCAGCTCTAATGGAATGTAACCACTCCGTCAAGAGAAGTTTATGTTTTTTCCAGAGGAGGGTAATATTGAGATTCTGTTTCTTCTTCGTCACTTTTAAATTATGTCCCTGCAACAGAAATTCCGGTGTTATATCACACAGTTTTGAAACTACAGCTTAAATATTTTGTCGGATGCTTTTGTGATGATTGAACTATTAATATTGAATCCGAACTCAACAATCTTGGATTAATGTATTTATTTGTAATAACTTTTCATATATGAAAAACGTTTTCTTTATTATCTAAGGTAGATTTTTTTTCCGGAGCACCTGAACTCAACCCCGCTTTTGTGGGTTCGTGTTACTCTATTTTTAGTTTTAAGTGTTGTGTGCATTACAGTTTGAAGTGCTGTCTCTTTCTAGTTTAGCCATGGTTTTGTCTGTCTTGGAAAATGTTATTTTTGAATTTTGAATGCCTCCTTGGTATCTGCTACCTCCCCTTTTTAATGATGTACATCAATGAAATATTTGATCTTGAATTTACAACATTACCAGATGCGATCTGTATTAATACACAGTTTGATATACGATTTACTTGCAAAAAATGTTTACAAGAAGTCTTTATCTTGTTTTAGAATGTAAGCAAACTGAAATATTGGAACATAAACATCTAAGCATTAAACCGTGTTTCAACTCACTCACTGGAGATAACATATTTATATTTATGTATTGTATACAGGGAAATTTTCGCCCCCGTTTTATTTTCACTATTTTCGCCCTCATGATCAATGGGCGAATTTAAAACTTGGGGAATCAAAAATGGTAAATTCATTGAAAAAAATATGACAGTAATGGGCGAATTTAAAACGGGGCAAAACTGTTTGTAAGTACATTAGGGCGAAAATAAAGCGGGTCGAAAATAACCCTGTATACAGTATTTGGATAATATATATTTGAAAAAGAAGTTCATTTTATGCCTAAATGCCATATTTATAATGAATTTATAAAATGAATTATGTCATTTTTTTTTCTATGATAGAGAATGCCATCAATGTTTAATCATGTAAAAGATTTAAATTTGGGAAAATTATAATAAAGTAAATTTTATGATACCATTTCACTAAATCTCAGGTATAATATTGTTCATTTATATTTGTAACTTTGTATGTATGTTTATATGTTTTCCGAATGTGCGGAATGTCTTTGGAATCTTCTTTGCACAATGGAAAGGTGCATGTCTCATAAAAAAAAAACACACGGATACTTTAACATTGTCATTTTCGAAGGAACTGCATAAATGGCCCGCGGTTTGTCTAGGACATTCGCACTTAGGATCACTGTGTCTTACAGATACACTTCATTTCTGACATATTCCGGATACCCGTCCGGGATTCACCATTATTCCAGTATCTTCAACAAGTTCCGATGTGTTAGATATTTGTTATTGAGTTGGATTCCTTGATTGATTCAATTTTTTTTTTTCAGAATTGCAGATAATTAGCATAGTCAGTTGCTGAGTTTGCGTTGAGGGATTTTTAATTTAATTGAGATACTCATATTCCGGGCTTTCCTGATATTTCGCTGTCATATGATCAAACTCAAGTCAATTGAGGTCAAGTTCTTGTTAAAACTGTGTAGTGCAACTACCCAGATTTTTGAAGTTCGTACGTGGCAATAGTTTGATTGAATGCCACAGCGAGGATCATGTCGATGATTTTTTTGACAAATGTATTTTCTTGGTTGTTGAATACTTTCGCGAATAAATGACCTAGACAGAGTTGCATTAAGATCTGTTCACCACAGCACATCCGAAAAAAAAAAAAAAAAGGCATGGAATGATACATTTAATTAGAATCGAAAACTTTGGTGACTCTGAGTCCGTATGTATCCCGACAGAAGGCACAGTAATGAAAACAACAATGATAATGAAAGACAGCAATTTTTGTTTATATTTTATAAATAAATTAGAACATTTCCATTTCTTTCTGCTTTGGTTTTTCCCTTTCTTTTTTCCTGTCGGATTCCCGGATACACGTAAATATATACTTGTTAGTAGTTCCTGGATACTGTCCTTGTCGTATCTTCCCTCGGTGACTGTATAAAACTTTAACATGTAGTCTCACCTCTTCAAATTCCTGCAGAAAAATGAAATATGCACATATTTACTTTCGATCTATCACCATACCTAAGATATATTATAATCTTTTAATTTGCGATTATTTACATGTATATAAAGTAATACAATGGAAAATAATTAGATTATGTTGAGTTTTATGCATTAAAACACACTCATAGACTATCTAATAATAATCCACACTCGTAGACTATCTAATGATAATCCACTCTCGTATATTATCTAATAATAATCCACATTCGTAGATTATCTAATAATAATTCACACTCGTAGACTATCTAATAATAATCCAACTCGTAGATTATCTACTAGTAATTCACACTCGTAGACTATCTAATAATAATTCACACTCGTAGATTATCTAATAATAATTCACACTCGTAGACTATCTAATAATAATCCAACTCGTAGATTATCTACTAGTAATTCATACTCGTAGATTATATAATAATAATTCACACTCGTAGATTATCTAATAATAATTCACACTCGTAGACTATCTAATAATAATAAAATTCGAGTAAACATCTTTGTGTGTTTTGATGAGTAAAATAACTGCTTTATGTCACCTTGTGAAAGATATTTCGACTACACAAAGGCGATCATATGATTTCGGATCAAAATAACTGTGTTCGAAAGAAATACGTGCAAAATTTGTGAATAAATTATATTAAGATATGTTACTGGTAAAAACTTTCAGTAAAGTTGAGAGCAAATATTTACACGCATATATACACATGCTACAGAAAAAAAACGAGAGAGAGAGAGAGAGAGAGAGAGAGAGAGAGTACAATACACGTATTCACAATTGCAATCGAGAGATAGACATGTTTGCACAATGCACGCATATGCAACTGCAATCGAGAACAATCTTTGGAAAAATTATTATTCAGGTATTTAATGAACAGACAAGAGTAGATAGGGAGGATATGCATACAATTAACATGTTAGTCTGGAGAAAGTGAAGGGATTGTAAAATTTCCTCAGCGGGCAGAACAAACCTTACTATCACGTGGACTATTAGCTTTATTAGAACCATTTCCGCATGCACAATTAATATCCAA
>JACSZP010025288.1:0-14932 GCA_016161895.1 Pinna nobilis
ATATAATCCAATGTCCTCCAGAGGGAAGTTTCCTTGTAGAAATGTATAACACAACACTCTGTTCCACATTTCACTGGGTTTTGGAATTTAAGGAGGTTTCTTACTATGGTAGGTTATATTTATAATAATCATCTCATCTTCGTATTCACCGCTGCGAAGACAATTTCAGCCACGTTATGGGGGCATCAAGCTGACGTGATATTTACAGATTTTGAGGTGTGCTAGGGATTTGACCCTGTTTATTGAGGGTTCTCAATATTAACGAACAAATGGGACCTGGGTTGTTACTTCCTCATTCAGGATCAAAATAAAAAGGACCATATAGTAACCTTAAGGGGGAAGACGGCATCTAGATCCTCAAGCAACGAACATCAGCAAGCCGACCATATCGACATATACAGTTGTCATAGTTACGAGCCCTTTGCGATAACATGTTTCTTGATGAGAGAGTATAATCCTCAGTTTCATATTGTGCTAGGTTTTAGCGATCCAGGGAGGTTCCGCATTTCACTGGGTTTTGGAATTTAAGGTTTCTTAACATGGTAGGTTTGGATCCTTAACTACTAACAAAATGTCCTTGTCAAGCTGATGCAGGTTTCAGAAATATTGACAAACTAGAATTCAAATGCTGTTGTTGCATTGTTTTTTAACGTCCCACTCAATATTTTTCACAAGTGGAGACGTCCCCGTGTGCCCATGAAAGGCGACAAATTTGCCTATACTCGGTACTCCTGGCCGCACAGCAGAGAGGGTTCTTTAATGTGCCAATACATACTGTGACACGGGACCTATATTTTCAATGTCTCATCCGAAAGACTTGGACGTTTTAACGGTACATATAGGAGATAACGTATTTTCTTAATGCAATAGTTCATATACTGAGGGTGAATTTTATTTCACTTCAAAACATTCAATAAATTCGATTGGAAGTCGAACATACCAACTACTCGACCAAGGCGGCCCCACAGTTCAAAGGCGTATGTCCTCTTATTCGAAAGAGTCGACCTACTAAGCCGTTCCTTGGCTTCTAGGATTTTAAGGCATCATAGACAATTGCTGCTTTAACAAAATGGAAATAAATATTCAATTCTGGTGATCGGTCATTCAAAAATTTAGATTTATAAATACTATTGATTCTACGTACAAGTGCTCTGGTTGAAATTTTAAAATAATTTATTTATTGACAATATTATTGTAGTCCTTGATGACCGGGTCTCCCGGCAGTC
Source organism: Pinna nobilis (assembly GCA_016161895.1). Taxonomy (NCBI): domain Eukaryota; kingdom Metazoa; phylum Mollusca; class Bivalvia; order Pterioida; family Pinnidae; genus Pinna; species Pinna nobilis. Next base: position 1,227 of record JACSZP010025288.1, read on the forward strand.
CTGGAATTCCCATGGAGACGAATTGTGCTCCTCTGATTTTATATTCATATAAGGCATAGATCATTCTACATGAGAAGAAAGAGTATATTGCTTTCAACACGACAAATTATATATATTGACGTGTTATCTATTAGCAATAATAACTTTCATTCATTCGTAGATTCCATGTACATGTACTCAAGTCACCTCGAGATAAAAAATACTACAGTCATTATCGTCTGCATTGTTCTTAGATATTTTATCGAACAAAGATACGAACGGAAAATTGACAACTCAACTTTATGGCAAACGGGTGACTTCAGTTTTGCCAACGTCAGCTTCTCATATTTATAGTAATCAGTATTCCATCATCACCTGCATATGTTTATATTTCTCAACTGAATCGATACGAAATAGCTTATTCTGCGTATAATTAATTTTAAATTGCGGCAGGCAACAGGGCGCGGGGTGGTTTTGATACACAAGTTGACGTTGCAGGGGTCAGACAGCCTCATTTTTTTCTGTGATCGATATAATGGTATTGGCTGGTTTGCCGCTACGGTTTTCATTGGATCGATTGCTGTCTGACGCGTTTCATACCGTTATTAGACCGTTCTTTACACACTGATTTTGACTACAGATTTCTCTGTTTACCTGATCAAGATATAGGACTTACGGCGGGTGTGACCGGTCTACAGGAAGTAGCTTACTCTTCCGTAAAACCTAGTCCTACCTCTGGTCTATATTACCCAATTCTTTACTCTGCATTCCTTATATGAATTATGAGATTGATAAATGTTCGTTACCTTTTCACAGTCTTGCCCACAAGTCGAAAGAAACCATTCATATAGCCACCTAAACTCTGCCTTAAAGGAAGACTACATTGATTTGAACCGGCGTTCAGAGTGAAGGACACTAAATTTGTATTCAGCAGCCTTAAGGGTAATACAAAAGCATTTTTTATGAAAGAAATCTAAGGGCCGCCGTGACCTAGTGGTTAGCGGGTTCGACTTCGAATCGAAGGGTCCGGCGTTTGAACCACGATTAACGGTAAGATAGTCATTATATCCCTATTTTTTGGATGAGACAGTAAAAACCAAGGTCCCGTGTCACAGTAGGTGTCGGCACGTTAAAGAGCTCTTCCTGCTTTACGGCCATAAATGCCGATTACGGGCACAAATTTTTCACACTGCGGCTTTTCCATACAAGTGAAAGACAATGGAGTGAGACGTAAAACAACAACAATGAAATCTTAATTTTTTATCTTATCTTTTCATCTCCCTTTTCCCCAAAATAATTGATTTATCACTTTTGCATAAATCGTTGTTTTCACTTTGTAGTTTTTTTTTTTGCAAGAATGTCACTGGATATATTTGCCAGATATAATATTTACAATCCTCATGACAATTCAAATATTTACTCCACATGTATTACCTAGTAGCTGGATTATTACGGTAACTATAAAGTGAAACTGCAAATGAATGTTGCTGGGAAGCGGTATGTCCTTTCGAAAGAAATACAACATTTGTTTTGAAATCGCTATATATAAATAACAAATCTAAGTTTGGTACACTGTTGAGATTGACCAAAATGATCCTTCATAAATTACGATATCATAACGGTTTTTTCGCGTCAAAGTGGCTTTGGTGAAAGCAGTAAAGAAGAAGTGGCCCAAGCGTCTGTTTTTTTTACTCACCTGAGCAATACCAACATAAGGAGGTTGCCTTTGAAATTCATCAATATTACGTAATGTTTGTCAAAAAAGTCTGTTTTCATCTCCCAGGAGTGCTTAGTTAGTACAAACATTTAAAACAAACACACACACATACACAATGAAAACTGTTTTTGACAATGGTGACTGTACAGGATTATTCAATTACAGGACTACAGCAAAATACATGAACACACACACAAGAAAAATAAGCGAAACGTGGTCCCTGGTCTGCATTTATAGCAATGTACCTAGAAATAGTATGATTTTTTAAGTTCTTCGAACTTCAAGGCTTAGGTCACAAAGCCCAGCCATTTAGTATGAATTCAAAAGTTTTGTCTCAAGAAATGCAAATGAAATGTGTATCAATCCATTTTGATGGTAACAATGGCATCGAGGCTCCAGAAGAAATTTTACATAAAGAAGTACATCCCTATCGGGCTTATTTACACTATCCCAGATCCGTCCCTATGCCGATTTGGCCAAAAGATCATAAACGTCGAGGAAGACATAGGCGAAATGCTACTTGTAAAATTTTATAAAATATCCTGAAAAAGTTTTGAAGGCGCTGACAGTAGAATTGACTACAACCCCATTCACTTACAGTTCAGCACTTTTTTCAAGAATGCATATCTTTACTTCATTCCAGGTAAACACGCTATAGGGTATAAGGTGAAGATATTAGAGCTGTAGCTAGAAAATTCAAGACAATTGCCCTCATGTCAAAATATCAGTCAAAAATAAACCTAAAACGTTTCAAAACTAAGTTCGAATTCACATCGTGGTGCGGTTGGATGTCCCTGTTTATCAAGTAAGACAGTTTGCCTCTAAATTACCTAAAAACTTGCTATCGAACAAAACCTAAAACTACATAAAAAATCAATGTTCCTTAGGACTGTCTACACCTAAACAAATGATTATCTGTACTAAAATCAAATATGTACATTCAATGATGGAGTTGTAACTACATGTACAGCTAATATCAAATGGCATGCAATTAAAAAACATGGCATGTCACTACATTTGGTCTGTCAAGCGCTCGCTTGCAGGTTGGAGAACAATTCGGCTATCAATTTTGGATGGCGAGCTATTTAACACAGTCTGCCACTTGATCGTTTGTGTGTGATCTATTTCGCTTACAATTTTTGGTGGCGAGTCAAAACTTATTGCTTGGAACTGCGTATACACTATGTGACATGCTTTTTGTCCCATCTCCGAGCCTTTCAATCAGAGGCATTGTATCAATCGCTGTTTTACTATTACTATTGGCGGCTTACCTAGCTTCTAACAAAATCTACTTTGCGTGCCAAAACTGTTGAATGCCCAACGCTCTACTATTCTAAATAAAATCTGTTGTAAATTGATTTCGCTGAGTTTGTAAATCTACTTGGCGTGCCGAAAGGAATGCCGAGCGATCTGCCCTTCTAAATTAAATCTGTTGTAAAGATTTCACTGTATTTATTCACTATTTAATATCTAGAAGTTTACCAAATAGATACACTACTTTCAATGTTATTCCTTTGCCAGCTTACCGCGGACTGCCATATGCATATTGCTCCGAGTTTATATAATCACTGATATGTTGACTGATACCAAGAACCATGCAGGGGTGAAATCAAAAGATGATTCCAATTTATCACAAAGCCAAAAAGATGCTTCTGTGTTGTATAAGTATCATGCAAGTATTGAGGGGACCAACATTAATTTTATTACACATCCTATTGTCCCTTCCCAACTCTCTGGTAAAAACACTATTGTCAATGCTACACCACGAATTATTATTTCCGCTGTGTTTGTACCTTGTGATTTCAAAGTTGTAAAGATGTCAATATGGTTTTTTTTTTTTATTATTTCATAATACTGTATATAACCAATGTTGGCCTAATTGTAAAAATGTCTGATAACTAAAAATGTGGTTTTTCTTTTATTATTTCATAATGATTTATAGACCTTGTATTTGCGAAATTGTAAAACTGTCTAATATAAACAATTTTTAAGTATGCTTTATAATTTCATGATGACGGATGTCTTCCTTCATAGCTTTACGATCCATTTATAGGTTAGAATACCTGATTCAAATATAGCAATTATGTCGGTCATCGAGTGTCTAATTCAGTATATTATTGCGTTTCATTACATCTAAGGCGGCTCTGAGACGACCATAGGTTGATTTTCATTTCTTATTCACTACCACTTATATTGCTGTTGTATTTTTGTATAACGTCCCAATCAAGAATACAGCGGAACCTCGCCTTTAGTCCACCTCACTTAGGAGACCACCTCGCTATTAAGACCATCACAATTCAGTCTGTTTATCATTATTTAAGACTATTTTAACATCCCTTAAAAGACCACCTCACTAATCAGACCAAATTTTGTCAGTCATTTAGATTCTACGGTTGCCACCATGACCTGGTTGACCATTATGTATTATCGATTTTAGAGGTGATGAGGGAAAGTTCCCCTTGTCATACACCTAACCCCGTCCTACGTTTACCAATTACGACTATTGCCAGACATCATACTTTTTCTCGGATTCGAAATATACGTAACACGACGGGCTTCGGGTGTGGAGCAGGAGTTGCTTGCCTTTCCGGAGTACATGAACTCACCCGTTTTTAGTAGGGTTCATGTTTCACTATAAAAGTTTAACGGTCGCCTCCATGACCTGGTTGTTCATAATAAAAAAAATATCGAGTTTACATATAATGAGGGGTTTTGTTACCTTTGTCATCCAACTAATCCCGGCCTTTTACAGTTTGAGACTATTTCCAAAGAAGACATTTTCCCAGATTAGTAGTGTAAGTGACATGGCTGGTGCCGCTCGTTCAGCGGTAATTGAGCTTGGCCTTCCGTAGCACCTGAACTCACCTCCAGATTTTGGTTGATCATTATAAAAAATATGATGGGATATGTGTTCCTCTTGTCGTACACCACCTTCGTTTACGACTATTGCCAAACTAGACATTTTCTCGGATTCGAAGTATAAGTGGCACGACGGGTGACACGTGCACAGCAGGAAATGCTTACTATTCCGGAGCACCTGAGCTCATCTCCGATCTTAAGTGTGGTTCTTGTTACTGTATTTTTACTGTGTTTTAAGTGTAACTGCATATTACTGTTTGTAGTTGTGTCTCTATTGATTGAATTTTGAATGCCCCATGGTATCTTCTACCCCCCCCCCCCCTTTTTAAGATCCTTCAGTATATACATGTAGTATAAGATTGCAATTTCATTGGATAAAAAATGTCAATGACAAGGATAAGCGTGTTTTAAGAATCCTGTAGCTCGTGAAATATTTCAGTTCCATGCGCAATTAAATAGTTATTCTAATTTATTTATTTAGTAACGCCTCTTTAAATTGGATAATAAAAATTGCGACTGTATAATCTCGATATACGTACCGCAAATTCATAACTATCGCTTTACTACAGTTCATAGTCCAACGCCTAGTTTACATTTTCGATGCGTCGCAGGCTCAAGTTGAAACTCGCGAGATGAGAATAATCTGATGATTAAATCAAAGCTAGCATTCGTGCTCACAGTACCAATTCTTCTGAGGAGCAAGAAAAAATGCCACCACTTTGTTACAAGGTACAACGGGTGCGCCATGGAAGAGACTGAATTCACGTAGCGAACAACCACGCTTAATCCGTCTGCACTAACAACTTTACTGTATTTCTGAACCTCGCTACATTTGTAAACAAATGTGACGTCACTACTCGATGTCGACTCCCGGCAAAGCAGGTAAAGTAGGTCAGTATCAGATGCGCAAACGTGACTGAAACTGCATCTATTCACGCAGATTTTGTCTGATACTGACACGTTTACACAGCTCATAATGAATCTTTGTTTTAATTTTGTTGTTTTCTTTTTAAACCATATTTACATGTAATTATTTTTCTTATGTCATACAAGTGTTTTTGGTTTCTAAATCATAACTAGATAAATGAAACTGAATACTGGATCAATAAATGTGTGTTTTCTGCTTTATTCAGAGGGCAGTTTGATTTCAAAATAGTCAATTTGGATTTTCAAAAAAAACTATTTTCGTGTAACGTGCATAAAAAGACGACTGAAAGATTTCTCAATTTGATTTAATTTTTTAATTTGACAACTCAGTCTCATCCGAATAATGGGGACGGCCAACCGCAGCGTGGCGCTGCGCCGATTTGAACCCCGGACCCAGGAGGTAATTTTTGTTGAGCATTCAAGATCAAACCGTCTCTGGGTACACTAGAAATTTCGGTAAAATATAAACAGGAGTTTTTCTACTGTTTGAGGTTAGAGTTCAGCAACCTGTTTTATACCATCCAATTTAAAGGCCTCGTGGCAGCCTGCAAATTCAAGGTCATTTTCATGCAGTTCTAACTATCGGGAAAATGAGTGAAGTGATGTTGACGATAATATTTGGTGTCCACATGTGGAAGAACACCAATATTTTTACACATAAAAGGAGACAAAAATGAGACTTCATTTAAAGAGGCCGAGTTTGTAGTTCAGTTTAACATTTATTACTATATTTCACTTACATAGGTGTAGTATGTCGATCGTGAAGTGGCTGGCAATGGCGTTACTTTTTTGGGTACTGTGCAGAAATAACCATAAAGTAACAAAAGTATTGAAGTCTAGCGGAAATGAATTAGAATGGGTATAACCTAGCAGTGATTTCAGATTTGTGGCAGTATATCGCTGATTATAATACCTCATATTGAGTTTTTACAGGCGAAGCGTTAGCTGAGCTAATAAAACGTGTATTTGTAATGTCCGCAAATTTGAAATCACTGCCATGTTATTTCTTAAGTGAGAAGGCAGCTTAATGGTAACGACCGATTTTATGATGTGTTACTTTTATACCCCTTTTTTTCTAATGTGCAGCGAAGGGGAAGTTTCACGTAACTCCGTTATTTTTATATTACTATAACACCGTGTCACATTTAAGGAGCAAATTATTTACCGACTAAATTTTGAAATTCAAAATTCTAAAGACATAACTAATAAACAAAGCAGCTATATATTTTTTTTTTAGAATTCGCTTAAATTTAATAAAATAAAGTCATTCCAAAATATCTGAGTTACAAAATATACCTTTATTTGTATGGACGTTGTCGCCTTTATTATTTTAGTTGTTTTTGTGAATAAATTTTCTGATTAAACCGATGCTTTGCTCATTTCTAAGTTACTTACGATACATACAGGCCTAGGATCTGGGAAGCTGAAATCCCATTTCCTCGAATAGATTGTGAAACATTATCACCAGGGAAATCTTTACAAAGCATCTGTTAAAACGATTTATAATAAAGACACCAAGGGGTTAATCAATATTCAAATACAGAACCACAAGCAAAACCATGACCAAAACAAAAGGGAAACAATGCAAAAAAAGCAATCCACGCAAAAACACATAAAACTAAACAAAAACCAGTTACAGAAACGGGATGACATCAGGTGCCCCAGAAGGTGACCGGCACTCATGATGTCACCTGTCTTTAGAGGTGATAATTATAATTTGGTCGGGCCTCCGTGGCCGAGTGGTTAGCGTGTTCGACTGCGAATCGGAAGACTCGGGTTCGAGCCGTGTCAGCGCCACTCCGCGGTTGGCCGTCCCTGTCCTTCGGATGAGACAGTAAAAACCGAGGCCCCGTGTCACAGTAGGTGTTGGCACGTTATAGAACCCTCCCTGCTCTACGGCCGGCAGTGCCGAGCAAAGGCAAAATTTGTAGCCCTTCACCGGCACACGGTGACGTCTCCATATGAGTGAAATATTCTTGAGAGCAACTACAACGACCAATAACCTCGGGGGCATGGTAAATCCGGAATTAAATTTGCAAAATTAAAGTGATATTTTTTTTTATATTCTTCTCGGGCGTTCAAATTCCAAGTAACATTTCTATAAGTTATCTTTTGTGTTTAATTAACAGATTATTAAAGTATATTTTATATTATATATTTTCTCTAATTACGTCTTTACCTTTAAGTGTGAATCTGTTTGATTTAACAAGACATATAGAAATATACATTCGACAAAAATTGCAGGGAGTTATTTTCGAGAATTATGAATTTCGGAGATTTTTTTGAAAGACATTATTTTAACAGCATGTATGGTAAAGTGGCAGAGACGTGTTGTGTTAAGGAGAGATTTTTATAGATGAAAAACGTGTGTACTTGTATCTTATAAATAACTATCAAGAAAGAAAGTAAAATTCACGGTCCAATCTTATATTCAGAGACGGACAAGTATGAAACGTATTGTATCACATTCATGAATGGGCTTTCTTTTGTACAATTAACATTTAATAAGTTATTCAATGAACATGTAATAATTTACCCAGTAATTCAGATGGCTTATAGGCCCATTGGGCCGGGTGCTGATATTTCAGTATTACCGATATTAGCCTATTATATAAGAGCACATGTCGCTATATTAAATAATTTTCTTACATTTACATATCTATTTCCATGTGAAAGTCTTCTCCACTAATAAATATTCACAAGTGTTGCGTGATTACCAATGATTTTGTATCATGTTTCTACTATTTAGTAAAATCCCAGGTAAATCAAAAATTAAGATAGGTTTTCCTTTAATTCACCGGGTCGCTAAGGCAGGTTTGCCAGTAGTTGCGCGTTTTAGAAATAGATGTTTATATACTTGGAATTGGCTGTTGCGAATAACGATTTCCCATTTATACCGAATTATGGTCATAAGCTAGGTGGGCCTACTTCCAAAAGCTTTCCTTTTTAAAATAAAACCTGGTATTATAATTAGGTGTTCATCATAACCGACGCTGCAAGAGAGAAAATGAAAAATTTTGAATGCATACGATTTCTTTTATTATCATTCCAGAAAAGTGACATTTCAGACGAAATATGAAACTTAATGTTCGAAAGAGCATGGTACTCTCACCTTGCAAACGTAAGACCAGCTAAAGTTGTTGAAAAATTCTGCATTTTTTGAAGGGCTAATAAGGCATATTTTATGATTTGAATATTTATTTGCGTATGCATGCATTAGCATAAATCTGTCACTTCGATTTTCATTAAAAACCTGCGATTAATAATTTAAAACTCGGTTGTAGGTCTTTAAACCAAATTTGAAGACATTCTAACTTTAAATAAAGAAGTAATAGCCATTTGAATAAATTTCTATTTTTAGTAATGTCAGCCATCTTGGATGGAGGTCGGGGATGTCGGACACAATTATGAGAGCAGACCACGTAAGGACTAATCAGGCAAAATTACATTGTTATTCGGCTTCTAGTTTCTGACAAGAAGACTTTTGAATATTTTTCGCATATTTCTGCTCAATTTCCATAAATATGTTAGAATTCGCAAAAGATCAAATTTCATGTAAAAATATTTATTTACTGAAAAGCACATAGCTGCAGTTCTACATACCTAATTTGAAGACATTCTGACTATAAATAAACTAGTTATAGCCATTTGAAGAAATTTCTATTTTTAGCAATGGTGGTCATCGTGGCCGGACACAATTTAATAAGGGATAACCCAAGGACCAAGTAGGCTAAGTTTTGCTCAAGATGCCCGAGTGGTTATAGAGGAGAAAATTTCTTAATAAAGTTAACGACGACGACGGACGCCAAATACGGACCTTGGAGATGTCAAGGGTGAAGGGCGACCAATGTTGACTATGGTCGGCACTTATGGCCGTAGAGCAAGAAGGATTCTTTAACGTGCCGAAATCTGATGCGAGACACTGACCTTTGGACTACGGCGGACAAGCTTTGTTTTGTTACCTTTAATAATAATTATTTTCCCAGTTCACCACGCTGATACCTTGGTAACTCTGATTTTCATACCGGTATTCCTAAAATAGGAAAAATAATAGATACCAATTACACTCACATATCAATTGCATATCGACAAAACTCATTTTCCCGTTGCTTTCCATTTAAATAATTTTACATAAAATTATTGTTCTGACGCATGTATATGACGAAAGCTAATACCCCTTTGCATATAGATATTTATTCTCTTTCTAAAATGGTTTGGAATGTGTAAATCTTTAATATAAAACTGTAAAAAAAAATGACAGTAGAAAATACCAAGGGGTAATCGATAACTAAAAAAAGGCACACGAAAGCATGGCCAAATAAAAAAAAGAGACAGCACAAACAGCTATCGACACAGTAAGACGTGTAAAACCGAAAAATAAAGTAACACGAACCCCGCCAAACAATCAGGGGTGAGCTCAGGTGCTCCGGAAGGGTAAGCAACTCCTGCTCCGCGCGCGGCACCCGCCTTGTCACAAATTTTCGAATACAAGAATGTCACAATCGATGATGGTTATAAATGAGAAAAGGGCAACATATCTCTCATCTGTTATTTACAGATTTACTTTATAAATCAACCAAGCCATGATGGCACGCCATCATGTGAGTGTTTTATAAGTGACAAGCAAATTCTGTGGCATAATGTCCCCCTTTGTTCATATTACACAGCGTCTACAAAATATTTGCTGCAAAGAAAAATTGTTGCTTTTCCGAGATAATGCTTTCAAGAAACGTAAACAGAAACCAGATAAAAATAAATTAAATTTCTTGTAAACATACGAAATTCTGAAATAAGTTGATGAAAGCATACATGTTTTACAGTTACTGAAAAAAGTTTATCTCAATGGGGAAATAGCATTAGTTGACATACCTTTGGCGCCTAACTGTAGTCGGTCTGCTCATGAGCTGTTCAAACATAGCGAATGCAGGATAAATACGGAACTTTGAAAATGCTTAAGTGGGAACAGGTGTCAGAGAGAAAAACAAAGCATCTCTGTCACACTATCTCTAACTAAATGTTAGGCTAAAGACCGAAAAGAAAAATGTTCTTTAAATAGACATTCCTAAGGTCAACTTAAAATGTCAATAAGTTTTGTTGTTTGTTTTGTTGCTGTTTAACGTCCCACTCAAGAATATTTCACTCATATGGAGACGTCACCGTGTGCCGGTAATGGGCGACAAATTTTGCATGTGCTCGGCACTTATGGCCGTAGAGCAGGGAGGATTCTCTAACGTGCCAGCACCTACTGTGACACGGGACCTCGGTTTTTACTGTCTCATCCGAAAGACAGGGACGGCCAACCGCGGAGCGGCGCTGCGGGAATCGAACCCCGGACCCTTGCATTCGAAGTCGAACATGCTAACCACTCGGCCAAAAATGTCAATAAGTAGGTCAGAGGTCAATATTAATGTCATAATCTCAACAAATTAAAAGAAGGGCAATAAACAAGCTAAATTACCTCATACACTTCAACAGTTATGGTTATTTTACTATTGTACCATTGAAGATGGTCAAATGTTAAGATCCAGGCATTAAATTTCTGAAGCAACCGTTTCGCGAGAAACCCCTTTAGTTCACCTTATGTTCAGCCACGGTGCGGTTTGCTGTCCCTGTCTTTCGGATGAGTCGGTAAAAACCAAGGTCCCCTGCCACAGAAGTTGTCGTTAATGAAATCTCCCTGCTCTACGACCATAAGTGCCGAGCATAGGCAAGATATTTCGCCGTTCACCGGCATGCGGTGACGTCTCAATATAAGTGAAAGATTCTTTTGTGGGACGTAGTTAAAAAATACCACAAAAGAAGCTAGAAAATTCATAGAGAGAAAGACTAAGGGAAAAGATGAGTTTTCTTGTAAACGTGTGTTGATGTTGTAATATGCAAAATTTAAAGGGAGACATGGAACAGATGAACGCTCGCGGAAGCGGAAATTTTTACCTGTGTACAGGTGAGACAATAAATATAATAACCTAGTGGTTGATACTATGAAATAAATGCCAATGTTATAAGTGTTTATTTAGTGAACCATAAAAGTGCCAACAATTCAGATAATCAATGTAAAACATCACACTTGTTATGTTTCCAGTTGGTTTTTTGTTAAACGTCCAATTAAAGAATATTTCACTCATATGGAGACTTCACCTTGTGCCGGTGAAGGTCTAGAAATGTTGCCAACGCTTGGCAATTATGACCGTGGAGCAGGGAGGGTTCTTTAACGTGCCAAACACCTATTATTACCTGACTTTCTAGTTAATATATAAATCCTACAGAATTATGCGCGAGGGCAACAGTCGACTGTTACATGTACCTGTACTCGAGAAACTTGAGATTAATTATCAGCTGGTCCATATGCATAAGTACCGAACCTACGGCGGGCGTAACCAGTGAAGGGCTTCAGAGTTCGAGCACAATCCACGGTAAGATTGGCAATCCTTGTCTTTCGGGTGAGACAGTATATATCGAGGTACCGTGTCAAAGTAGGGATTGGTTCGTTAAAGACCCCATGTTCTACGGCCATAAGTGCCAAGCATAGACAAAATTTGTCATCCTTCCATATAAGCGAAATATTCTTGATTGGGACGTTACACAACGTTTACCAGAGAGGGAGAGGGTGATATGAAAAAGAAAAAAATATGCTGCTGTATTTCTTCACAAGCATGACAATGCAATAGCCAATCAGGCCTAGCGGTTTACCTTTTGAACGCGTGAGTTCGACTCCGAACCACACTGCGGTTGGCTGTCCCTATCTTTCGGATAAAACAGTAAAAAAAACGAGGTGCGTAGCAATGAGGTTAACAGCATGCGTTTAAGAACCCTGCGTGCTTTAAGGCCATTAGTTTCGAGCATAGGCAAAATTTGTCGCCCTTCAACGGCACACGGTTACGTCTTCGTATGAGCATAATAATCTTGAGTGGGACGTTTAACAACAATGCAACAACAACCTTCCCTGGTCCATCGTGAAGTCTCATTCTTGAGTTGGACGTTAAATTACAATAAACATGTACATGTATACAACCAATACCCCATCCTGTAGATTGTTAGTATCCTATCCCTTATAAGCTGTGATCTGTTTATCTGGACCCAACAACCCCCCCCCCCTTTTACTTTGCTGTCTCACCATACAATCTGTAGTGTTTGTTTGTTTCTTTTTTGTTGTTGTTTTTTTTTTTGTATCTTGTTTTTGATAGTATTCCTTTGTTTCGAAATAACATACCTACTCGTAATAAAATTATATTTATTTGTAATTTCTAATGCCTCTTCCAAGGTCGTTTGATTGTTTTCGCTCCGACAGGCGATTAAAACCAAAAGACAGATACAACATTTCAAAGGAACAAAATATCTGGTAGAATGCCTGGAGATGGTGATTACAAATGCAACAACTGCCGTCGCGTATGCTGAGCGTACTCGAAAAGGAAAGAAGTAAATCAAGAGGCCCAAAGGGCCTTAACGGTCACCTGAGAGAGCCCGTCACAGTTTGTACCCCAATACAAAGCAACTGAGACCATTTTTTGCGTCCCTTAGTTTGAAAACTTTATAGACCTCTCCCTAGAGATGCTACATATAAAGTAAAACTAGTGGGGCCGTTTTCTGGCGGAAATTTTTTTCGTTCGCAAACTTTTTAGACCTTGCCCTAAAGACTCCAAATACCAAATATGAAGCCAATCCGTATGATGGTTCGTGAGAAGAAGATTTTTTAAAATGTACCCAATTTTACCCCTTTTTGGGGCCCCAAGGGGAGATAACCCCAGGATTTTCGCAAACTTGAAGCAGCTTCCCATGGGGGTACTTCCTGCCAAGTTTGGTTGAAATCCGCCCAGTGGTTCATGAGAAGAAGTCGAAAATACGTTTTACCCCTTTCGGTCCTTTTTTTGCCCCCGTATGGGCCCCATTGGGGGCGGAATTTATTTTTTCACAAAAAATTAAATCACATTCACTAAGGCATGCTTCCTACCAAATTTGGTTTAATTCGAACAAAACTGATTTTTGACCTAATTTTGGCGCCCCCTAGTGGGGCCGTTTTCTGGCGGAAATTTTTTCTTTTCGCAAACTTTGTAGACCTTGCCCTAAAGACTCCAAATACCAAATATGAAGCCAATCCGTATGATGGTTCGTGAGATGAAGATTTTTAAAGATGTACCATATTTTACCCTTTTTGGGCCCCAAGGGGAGATAACCAACGGATTTTCGCAAACTTGAAGTGGCTTCCCATGGGGGTACTTCCTGCCAA
>JACSZP010025293.1:0-16970 GCA_016161895.1 Pinna nobilis
TACTCAAACATCCTATATATCAGGTTGTCAAAACAGCCGAAACAAATGTTTACTCTTCTATTGAAGGAATATCTTCTGGCAGTAAGGATAAGCTAAGAGTACAGATTGATAATGTCTCTAACACTAGCAAAACGTCGCAATACGTCAGTACCAACGTTGAGAAAATGTTAAAGGAGGCACTCATGAAAGCGGCAATTAAAAACAATTTTCAGATCGTTCAAATGATAATGCTTAAAGGCGTTTCACTTGACTTTCCTCATGACTATTTCTGTTCGTGCAATGTCTGTATTTCCGAACAACAGAAAGATTACATGGTCTTCTGTAACAATAGATTAGATAACTTTCGGGCTTTAGCAAGCCCAGCTTATATAACTCTCACAGAAGAAGACCCTATAATGGCTACATTTCTTCTAAGTAAAAGGTTCCAAGAACTCGTCGTTGTTGAAACAGAATACCAGGTAAGATATTCAAAAGTCAAACAAAAATTAAAAATTCAATTATTATTACGAGCTTAAGTTGTATGTAACCATGTATTCCTCTAAAGTCGTACTCAAGATTATTTTGTTCTTATGGATATGCCAAGGAATACCAGTGAAAAGTTTATAAATTGTGGTCTGTGGTCTATGATTAGGAATAAAGTGATCTTAGATGTGCTAACAGCGACGGTGACATGGTACATCCGTATTACTGTCTCATCAAAGGAACAGGTAAAGCTATCGCCTCAACACAAACAAGAAGCAATAATACGATAGAAGCTTTAAGATTTATATAAAGCGATACTTCTTTTTTGTTTTGGAGATCTAAAGTAAATTATATTCAGATTCAAATCAATGTCAAAAAAGTTATAATTCTAATTTAGACAACGAGTTTTCTAATTCAAGATCTTACACATAGATTTCTTACTCTCCCTCTCTGCAACGATTTTGAGTAGTTTTTGTTTTTCTTATCTTTACAAAAACTTCAGTAAGGTATTTTGTAACAAAATAGCTAAGTATACATTGACATACCGATACACAATTCATATAGACCATAATATTTTATTTGATCTACTTCACTTAGCAAAATTTTCGCCCTTGTTTTATTTTCGCCCCTTCCGCCCTCATGTTCAGTGGGCGAGTTCAAACCAGCGCGAAGTCAAAGCGGTATCGGGACGAGACTTGGCGAATGTAAAACGGTGCAAACTATTTTCAAGTGCATTAGGTCGAAAATAACACGGGCGGAAATTTCCTGTATACAGTAAATGTTTAAGTATGTCAGTATTATATGAGCAAACCCTACTTTATTTCATTGTAAAGATGATATAAAATATAGTTGGCAAAACTCCAGTTATTGACTTTCTTCGATCATTCGCATGAAATGTGATGAATTTGTTACATAAACACATTACACAGTTCAGTGATGTGGAAATCGTTGTGACACACTTGCCTCTTCTTGTGTTAAGGATAGGCAACACGGTCTAATTGATTCAATTAGCTTGGATTATTGGTAAGATGTATTGATATTAAGCGTCCCAGTGAAGAATCTCACTTTTATGGAGACGTTATCATATGCTGGTGAGGGGCAACACATTTGACCTATTCTCCGAATCATTGAGCAGAGAGGATTGTTAAACATATCGACGCCTACTGTGACACGGGACATTGGCTTTAACTGTCTTATCCGAGGCACATGGACAGCCTACCGCAGCGTGACGCGGGTTCAAATCCACGACCAGACGACGAACACGCGAATTACTGAGTTACAACGGTCTCCGATGTCAACTAAGTTACCTTTGTACATGTATATCACCTACGTAATTCTCACAAATAACATTTCAAAAGGAATTCGCACAGACGCTGAATTGATTCTTTTTTACATCACATTCACACCATTTTATGACTTGAAAGGTTCTATCTGATCCAGATCTCATGTCACAGTAGGTGTTGGCACAATAAAAACAAAAACAAAACAAAAACATCTCTGCTTAATTATCGCAAATGCTTCGTACTTAGATGAAATATACTTAAATTGTAATATTTAGTGCATTTGTTTCTATAGTCTCAAAATAGCAAACATCGAACTCGGTTTAGAGGAACAATATTTTCCGAATTTGTCATATTTATTAGGACTTAATTTTTGAATATCCCTTTTTTATGTCCTGCATTTTATCACTTCTTACTATGTGTAATACTAAATACATTTTTTCTACCTCTTTACAACAGCAAACTTATTTGGAGCTGGACCAGCAGGTACAGCAGTTCTCCCTGGATTTACTGGATCAATGTAGGTCGTCCGAGGAAGTCCGATCACTGCTGTCGTCTGCTGAGGACGATAATGACGCGTATTTTCCTCTCTTGGCCACTGCTTTGAGAATGGAACAGAAGAGAGTATGTGTAGTGCATAAAAAATATTTTCTACGATATTTACTTTAAGCTCTCATTTATTTTTGCTCCGATTATTTATTTGATTATTTCTTAAATATTGGAAATATTACATAAGGCACTACGTCAAATCCGCAGTCACTTCCTCTATCACTCTTTCATTTCAAGAGAATTATCATTATCCAGATGTCGCAAATTTTAAGGTTGGCAGTTACAACTGGAATGTGTCACAGACTTGGAATTAGTGTTCACTTGTCCGAACTGACACCTTCGTTCGAAATGTATTTTTGACATACGTTGGGGTTGTCCGACAAAAGTATTGCTTCTTTAGGCCACATCTGGATCATAGCTCGTTGATAGCGACTCACAATCAGAAAGTTATGGTGTTGTTTCGAATCTATTCCGGGAGAAGCGATTACTTTTATGTCTTTTAGAGAAGGCGGAAAAGAAAGGAATAGTTCACAAAGCAATTAGCACGTAAGAGAGCCATTTTTCCCAGGGTGAGGAGCCCTTTACTGGCATTCATTGGCGTCGATTTTAGGGAAAATAGTTAGTATGATGTTTACCAACAATATGTATATTGTTTTCTGAACTTCCTGACTGGTAATACCTAGATGTTGTTCTTGTACATTTCTGATGTAACCTTAAATAGAGACAAGTAAATTTCAGGGATGAGGGGTACACCATTGTACTTTTTAAAAGCGAAATCCATCTAGTTATTTTGAGTAATGTCGAACCGCCGTTGCCTAGTAATTAGCTTGTCGATGGTTGAAATCCGAGCCAAATAGCGCTGCGGTTAGCCTTCCCTGTCTTTAGGATAAGACAGTAAAAACCGAGGTCCTTTGTCAAAGTAGGTGTTGGCACGTTAAACCCGTCCAAGCTCTACGGTCAAAGGTGCAGGGCATAGGCAAAATTCTACTTATTCAAACAAGTGAAAGATTCTTGAGTTGGACGTTAAACATGAATACAACCGACTTGAGTATTAAACTGCATAGATTTTTGGAGGTTATTTAGTATAGCGTTGGCGTTTTAGTCGATCCTGAAATAGCCATGAGACATATTGACAAATACAGACATGTCAATTTGTTTAGTGCTAAGTCATGACTGTTTTATATGCGGATCGAAGATAAAGTTATTATGAAAAATGAAATCTTTCTTCATTGTATGAATTCTTTATTTTTCTTTATTTCAGTTCGTAGCACACGCTAAATGCCAAGCACAGGTGTCCGCTCTGTGGTTCAGTGGCCTACAGGTGTTACGTAACCTGAACCGCTTTGAGTTCCTCATGTTGTCTATACCTGTAGGGATGGTGTTACTGCCTATACTCTCCATTGTATACATTGTTGCGCCGTGGAGCAAAGTATGTACATTGTAAAGTGATTTATTTAAAAAAAAATAATTTCCATCATTTTAATAGACATTTGTTTGCTTCTTTTACGTCCTGTAATGTCCTACCTAACTGTATTTCACTTAAATGAAAAATCGTTACAAAACGATCAAAAGCGTAAGCCTCATCCGAAGGGCAGGGAACCCTGTAGTGTTTATACCGGGACTCGAACAGTTAACTCCAATCATCATTTTAATTGCTAAAGTTACGACTTTTCTAAGCTAGGAAAATTTACAAAGGACATAATAGAAAATGAAAGCAATAAAGTAATTCTTTAATGTCGAGCTCTTAATATGTTATTACATGCTTTGAGTTGTGAGATAATAATATTTTTCAAATAGTTCTATTCAATGACTCTACCGTTTTAAATTCGCCCAGTTTTGAATTATGTCACTGACGATGAGGGCGAAAGCGACAAAAATGAAACGGAGGCTAAATTACCCTTGTATACATAAGTTTTACATAAATTTACGATCTAGAATACTATTTTTTTCCTATATTTCAGGTGACATTATTACTAAACACTCCCTCCACCAGATTTCTCAGCTATACCTGTTCCTTTATATCCTTCTTATGCCTCGTTGTGGTCGGCAAGTTACAGTTCGGAAATATGTGGCTCTCACTAGGCTGTGACGAGACGGAGCCATATGTGTACATCTTCATCACCATAATATTCATGTGGATTCTGGGTATGAGGAAATTTGCAACTCAGCAATCGATAATTTAGAAAATATTTGCCTTTACAATTTATATTGCCCCAGTGACCCCCTGAATCAAAAGACAACCTGTCTTTTGTGACCTAAATATATGGTTCCAATAATGGTCTTCTTATTTAAATTCCTGAATTAAGAGACCGCCAGTCATATGTAACAATTTTTACCCTTCCATTGGAAAGTCTTCAGAACATAATAGACAACTTAAAAACCGGTTAATTATGCAAAAGTTTGATTGGCTCTTTCTCTAAACAAAAATAGAAGCCGTTTTATTCTCCAAACAGCCGATTGCAATTCCAGATGCATTTTCAAGAAAAACTGCTGAAGGTTTAATTAAAGGTTTCCACAATTTTCAATATTTTTAGGTGATAATGGTATATATAAATTATTCCAAAACCTGTGTTCTTCCGGCAAAACAATATATATAAAGTCGCATTTCGCTGAGGTGATAATATATTATCATAAGAGTCGAACATTGACGAAAGTTAAATGTCCTGTATCAGTACTCGGCGTCGTCTCCATGTAAGTGTAAAGTTCCTGAGTTAAACCCAACAACAGCTGCCGAAAATTGAAAAGAGAACGAGTGTCAAGTGCAATGTCCTTAAAACTCGCACAGTGCAGCTCATTTACCTTTAGACATTAACATTTCCCGACAATTAGGTAAATCCCGGTGTCGCTCTTTTTAAAATTGGTATTTACATAATGTATTGTTATTGGTGACATTCAGCACTTACACTTGAAGATGCGCTACTCTACAGTCAAGTACTATATTCTTGTCATCTGTTTCCAGGTGTAGTGATGTACTTTTCATTTAATTATCAGGGTATTGTTGTTATAAGAGTTGGATAATAAGTGCATGGGATTTTATGAAAGTCAGATGTCACTCGGTTTCCTACATGTATTGGCAAATGTGAAGGTCGAGTTGATTGTTGACTTTAGGTTTACATGCCACTAACATAAACTGTTTACATAACACTTGATATTTTAAGGCAACTTATAGGATATTCGGATGAAATATCCCTGACCAAGGCCTATTTTCATACTGTGCAGTTGCCCACCAGACCGCAGCATTAGCTACAAAGTTAGATAAAATATGCGGCAATGAGTAAAAATGATTTTTGTCAAACTGGGTACAGTGGAACCGCGCTATTAAGACAACTAAGGTGTCCGTCGACTTGCACAAGTCTGATGAATAAAGTGATTTGCTAATTGAGATTGAAATTGCCCAGGATAATCGTAGACAGATATAATGTTGTTTGCCTTTAATAAGAGGTGATCTTGTAACTGGGGAGACCTTTAAGGAAAGTTTCACTATCCATTCATAAAAAATCATTTAAATTTCATATTGAGACGTTATTTCCTTCGGTCTGATATGCCTTTCTCCTTTTCTTCGCTACCTACCTACCACCAAATTTAATGAAAATCTTAAACGTCTTGAAATTATGAAAACTTAAATTCTTATTCTAAAAATACACATTGCTATACACAAACAAAACTGAAGGGCAGCCTGTTGCTCACATGTTTTTATTTCGACAGGATTCAGCTGTAAATCATTTCAGTGTTAAGCCGTTGATGTTTATGTCGCCAGATGGTTCAAGCATAAATAATACTCAGGCTTAATGATGACATTTTTTCACCGAAACAAAAATGTCGGTGAATTCAAATTTCAATAGCTGACTAAATTTGATATCATTATAACTGTGTTTGTTTGTTTTCCGATCATTGAATACAAAACTACCAGTCGCTGTTTGATGATTTAGACATAATATGACAATCACCTTACTGCATATTGCCCAAATTACAGGACTCTTGGTATTGTTATATTCAGAATGATTTGCAATTTAAGTATGACTTGTGTTAAACGACCTTAAAAGGGAAGATTAAATTAGGGTCACGTAGGACTGGTGGTATCTTACTTCAAGAGATTTATAAAAAAGATATTGCATTAGTGAGCAAAATTGATGGTTAATAGGTTAGACTTTTATTCATGTGAGTCCCTTTTATTGCCATTTCAAAATGACGTTAACTCAGATCAGGTTTGTATTTGCCGAACTCTTTATATTTTTTTTCTTTTTAAGAATCACGCGATCGATCACTATTCGTTACATTACCTTTTTATATTTCAATTTGTGTTCGATGTTACGTAACAAAATTGACGATCGTCTTATTACTTGATGAATGACATCGTATATCTTATAGATTTATTGTCGTTTCCCTTCGCTCTTTTTCACAAGTTTTCTGTCATAGATAAACATGTGATAACGGGTCGTAATAGAAATAAGATGCATAAAATGTATGTGTTTATTGATCAGAATTACATTGTTTGTTTTATTGAGTATCTTTGCATATGTTACTTCACCATATTAATCAAGATTAAATCCACTACATAAGGAAACATAATTAAATGTAACATGAGTCTCGTCTATAGATTCTGGGGTTTCTTTTATTAACTTATTGCATAACTAAATGAAAATTTAACGATTGGAAAAAAATTGGTGTCTATAACCCACCATGCTTAAGTCATACCACCAGTCACCAGTTTAAGTAATCCAACAGCTTCATCTCCGTCAAAAAGAGGATATCTGAAGAAGACACAATTCAAAATTTCTCAACAATGATTAAAAAGCGATAAAACCGTGGCTAAAACAAAAAAGACATAAGACCACAAACAGCAATCCACACAACAAGATTTTAAAAACCAAATATATATCGCCACTGTCCCCACAAAACCGAGGTGAGTTCAGATATTTCAAAAGGGTAAGCAACTTCTCCGCGTGCGGCAACCTCCATGTCACCTATGCTATGAGGTCGGGAATACGTCTAACCTGGTGATCGTCGTAACGAGAAAGGCAAATTGAATACCGAATGCCCCTTTTTAAAACTGACATAGATCCCCCTCTTTCCCTGCAGAAGTTTTGTTATTCAAGGTCCCACTTCAGAATCCTTATGTAAACAACACTATGCACTAGGACACTAGGAAAGGGCTATGAAAAGGTAAAGGTAATGAATATTGATCGATCTCTAAATTCCTATAAGGAATGCAAAATCAGGAGTTGGAAAAACACGGAACCCTGGATACATTAGAGGGGAAATCAGGTGCCTAGAAGAAGTTAGCATCCCCTGTTGATCGGTCACATCCGCCGTCAGCCCTAAATCTTGATCAGGGAAACGGAGTAATCCGTAGTCAAAATCGGTGAATAAAGAACGGTCTAACAACCGCTATTAAACATGTCAGACAGTATTCGATCCAATGGCAGGCCGTATCGGAAAACCAGATCATTGTACCGAACGTAGAATTTACGAAAAGCTGACTTTAACCGAGACTGTTGGAACCCCTGTAAAATGTGGTCTAAAACCTGCACGTTACAGCGAAACTTCAACAGCTCTTACAACGAACGTAATAGTATTCGATCGTACTCTTATCTTTAAGAAAATGTAATTGTATTTCTGATTACTTCAAATGGCAATAATAATAATAATAATAACAACAAAATGAATAAATGAATGAAATAAAATATATAAATAAATGATAATAATAAAAATAATAATAATAATAATAAAGTGAAATGAATAAAAACCGGAAAAAAAAAAAAATAAGATTAATTTAAAAAAAACCCAAAAATTCGCTAAAAAAGAAAAATAATAATAAAAAAACCCATCCCGAATCAAGTTACAAACCTACGGAAAATAAAGAATCACAAAGAAGGTATACAACAGTGAAAATCGATGAAATCATGATATATCTAAGTAATATAACCGTTGTACATTAACAGCAATAAGTTTAAAACTTATCTTCGTCAATGATTGATGTCCATGTACATTTTATCTTAAATTTCACTCAGGGTGGATCTGGGAAGAAATGAAGCAAGTGTACGACAGTGGCGCCTCTGACTACTTCCGGTCCATTTGGAACGTCATCGATTCCCTGATGCTGACCTTTCTTTTGGCGTCCTTCACTTTGGATGTTGTAGTACCCATACGAGTCAGCCAGTCAATAAGGCATCATCCGATCTCCTTGAATGCATCAGGGGAGATAATCACTATTTCCATGATTCCGTTTTGTTACTCAGTTGCAGAAGGCGGAAGCTACATCGCAGACGATAACATTTGTAGCTCAAGTCAAATTGCAATAAGAGGTTTGAAAATAAGTTATGATTAGTATGTGGTAAATGGATTTTCAAATGTTATCGAATGTCAAACATTTTCTTGATTTGTAAACTTTCTCCCAATTTATCTGAGAAACTAGTTATTTTTGGGGTTTTATTTTCTCAGTATATACCCATCTCTGGTATTTCAGAAGTCCATGTTTTTCCATTGTATACTAAATCTGTTTACTGTCTCCTCATTCTTCATGCAAAAAACCTTGGTACCTCCAGAGATCCTCGATGTTAGATTTTCTTCTACTATCCTCTATCAATTCTCTTTGATCCATATCGGAAGATGAATAAAATCTCATGAACACATAGGACAAATTTAGACCGAATTTCGATCCAAAGTTTGGGATATCAAAACCTGGATGTATTATAAAAGGAAATATCAAGTAATAGTTATTGAGATACGTTTGTTAGTTTAGATAATGTACTGGTGTTCATCGAAACAATTTCTCTCAAATGCCAATATCAAGGAAAACCAGTAAAGGCTTGAATAGGGTATTTTCATTTCAGGTTGACAGCCTGATTTCGAATCCAGTCGACGATAACTCTACCTTTTTAACAAAACCATTATTCGAAGTACATGCTGTCGGTCGTTCGATTTAGATCTTAAGTTTTCTATTAACGGAAATTGTCTATACTGTAGTCAATTTGCAATTTTACATATCATATGGAATTCTCTACTTTCGTTTCATCACTTAGCCGACTGGTCACCTTCGTGGGTTCCCGATCCGGAGTTGATATCCGACATTTTATTCTCAGTTGGGATAGTCCTGAGTATTGCTAGAATATCCTTCATTATGCCTGCAAACGAAACTTTTGGAACGATGTTAGTTTCATTTAGAAGGACATTTGGTGACGTCATCAAACTATGCGCCATGTTCATCCTGATCACCTTGTCCTTCTCCTGTGGATTAGCTGCTTTGTATGAAGCTCACCAGTGCCAGACGCAGTATTTTCAAGGGTGAGTTACAAAAAGGTCTAGGTATCCGAATGTCTATAAAATTGCACTGTAAACCATTTACTATTTCAGCTCCTGTCAGCTATGAAAATCAATTATACATGTACATGTATAATAAAAAATTGCCAGTTTTCTTGAGATTGACCCGTTGATTCTTACCGGGACCATTTACATCCGGGTTCTCTTCTTATATAAACTGGTATCCACAATAGGAGTTGAAAAATTCGAAGAGTGGCGAAGAAAGATAAGGGACTTCCCACAAGCAATTTTAGCTGTGTTTAACTGCTGAAATAGATATCGGTCACGGCATTCAATCTTTAGACTTATGGAAAATGCAAAATAGAAATTATATTTTGTTGTTGTTGGTTAACGTCCCATTCAAGAATCTTTTACTTATATGTAGACGTCATCGTGTGCCGAAGAAGGACGACAAATTTCGACTATGCTCTGCACTTATGGTCGTAGAGCAGGGAGGGTTCTTTAACGTGCCGACATCTACTGTGACACGGGACCCCGGTTTTTACTGTTTCAGGCAGGGACAGGTTAATGCACCGTGGCTCGGGCTCGAACTACGGATCTCTCGATTCGAAGGCGAACACGCTAACCATTAGGCCACTTTGGCCCCAAAAATAGAAATAAACATAGCTTATATCCTTATTAATTATATATATTTAAGATTATTCCTTATTACCATAGATTCTGCTTTATTGGCGTCAAGTTTATTTTTGAGTTAACATACAAGAAAACATATTCAGAAAATAAAATTATTATGACATTTACATGTATACACCTGAAAATAATCGTACTCAAAAGTTCCTTTATGTCTCCATGTTCTTCTTCAGCATGAGCAATACAATGTTTCTGTTGATATGGTCACTTCTTGGATTTGGCCCGTCGGATGCAGCTGAACTAAATCCTGCCTTGCCGATGAGCTCCATTACAAATAACCCAGCACGAGACCAGATAACTGTGTTCTTTGGTTATGTCTTCTACGGAATCTACGTCTTCGCTGCGCTTGTAGTTCTGATGAACCTACTTATTGCTGTCATGTCCAATACATTTCAAGAAGTACAGGTACAACGGTGATTCTATCAGGTTGTTTTGGTCAATTTTTTCCCGATAATTAGGGAAATAGGAATCTCTCGTGTCAGACATCGTATTGAAATTTTTATATGTGCAGATGATCATTCTAGCTAATTTTTCATGTTACACTGCATGGACCAAAACAGTTATATATGATACGTTAATTCTAAATCCCTTCTTTTGTTTGTTAACTTTTTCGGTACATATCGAATAATGTATCTCTTTTAGTAATTACTTTGTAATGACTACAAATTGTAAAAAAAAAACGTATTAGTTCATAGCGAATTATGTATTAGATTGTAACATTTGGTCGAATATTATCATAAAGAATAACAATATAACACAGCATAGGTCAATGATTGTCGGGCTGAGGACTCTAACACTTATGGCTGAATATTTTGAACATGGAATCGGCAAGTTTCAGATTAAAATATTAATTCCCTTGTATAGAATTTTTATACTCCACATGCTACTGAAGATCGATTCTAATTGTCTTTAATTGTAACGAACATTACTATTTATGTGTAAACAATTATTATTAAGGATTTCGTTAGCAAAATTGTTTATTTTTTACAAGGATGAGAGAGATATTGAATGGAAATTTGCAAGAACTGAACTATGGATGACATTTATAGAGCCCGGATGTCCGGTTGCACCTCCCTTTAATATCATTCCTACTCCCCGGTCTGTTACAAAGTTATACCGATGGTTGTCAAATCGCCTGAAATATTGTTCATGCTTCAAGAGGAAATCGAGAGGCCTACCATCACAAGTAAGCTAATTTTGTTATGGCAAAAGATATTTATCATGCATGTTGTCGATGAGTGTCCTAAAGGAATCTTTCTCTCACACGGATATGTCACTGAATTCCGATGAAGTGCTTCGATTTTATTTTCTATATACGGAACTTACGGCCACTGGGCAGTGAATGTCGTTGTATACCATACCAACACTAACGGTGACACAATACCTCAGCTGCTTAGGCCCAAAACGAACGGCTCACCATTTCGGCATCAAATGCATAGCGTTCTGAGCAAGAACATTTCTTTAAATTTTGGTATTTTGGTAATTTAATTTTTGTGGAGTTAAAATTCAATCAGAGATGAGATAAATATAAAAAAAAATGATAGGATAAATCGACTTGCTCTTCCGTTTTGAAATAAAACATAGCTGTAATATTATTTCAATTTTTTATCATAAAGGAACCAAGAGAAATCGAAAGCAAAGAGAACGATCATACAGATAAGGAACGTCAGGTGAGAAATGCAGATCATTAATTTGAGTAGTTGGTCGTCACACATAATGGAACTTATCTGAGTAACCCCAAGTATGCGACGAACACAGAAGCGCTGAATGGTTATCACAAAATTTCCTATCACGTGATCGGTTTTGTTTGCGGTCCATTGTTATTTTCACTAATTTTGATATGACATGTAGTGTGTAGACGAGTATTGTGGCTTGAACCTAGTTGTTTGCTATCCTATTATGGGAACATACATCTATTCATAAAAAGAAAACCTTGATCCTCCTTAGAATTGAATGGTTTATAAAAATGTAATTTAATCCTAGATCCTTATATTCAAATGAAACACTACTAGAAAATCGCATAAACACATGATAATAGATTGCAAAGCTTCCTATCATGGGATCGGTATCAGTGAACGGTTTTTATTGGCTTTTGTTATTTTGTTAACGTTCCACAAGATAGTCTTTCACATTTATATTGTAGAGTTCAATTCAACTACTCATGGATGCTTTATAAGCTTTTTTTAAAATATAAATGCAAGTGAAATATAAACTTTTACACTCATTGGAAAAAATTTCTTACAATACTTTAACAAATATTTCCCTTCCTAGGATACGATATGTTCCTTGGTTAGACGTTACATAGTATTCGCAGAGAGGGAGAAGAGTGAAGGTGATGAAGGTAAGGTCATACGCAAAATTGTTTGAACACCTATTAAGTCAGCAAACATTTAAAAAAAAATACCAGGATCGATTCAGAACTAGGTGACCAAGTGCATATGTACTTAAATATCAGTCAGCGTTAGAGCAGGTGCTTATAAGGAATGAACGTCTCTTGCAGTGATGCTACAGCAATCATAATTTTCTAATGTGACCATCACTGTTTTAATTAGGAGACGCACTTAAAAAATCTTGATTTTTATGAGAAATTGAGACAGACAGTTGATGATTTTTACTTGATTAAAAAAAGGGGGAACAACACTTTCTTCACGATGGCTATATCATTTTGCAAAGCTCACTTATCTGGTAAATCAATTTCTATTTTGCAAAGCTCATTTATTGGGGAAAGAAAAGGTCAGTGTAAAAATGATATTTGTTGTTAAACTACAAGACTATTCTACGTAGGGTGAAACGAAATAAAACAAAATATCTCTCATAAACGAAAATATAACGCATTATTCTATCTATGCTTTAGATGCAACCGAGGACAAATTGAGAAGGTTGATTGAAAGAGTAGCCTCAAAACAAGACAAACGATTGGATGAAATCCAGAGTCGGGTAATGCATGTAGATAATCACGTCAACCATGTGCAGAGGGGAGGTCAAGACATCCAGAGCATGCAGCAAGCAGAAATAGAGCTCACTCAAAAAGTAAGAAAAGCCCACATTATTTGAAATTTGATTCTATATAGAGACAGCATTTGGGTTCTTGATTTAATTACTCCCATTACCAATATCTCTGTTTACATTTACCTCAGCCGTCGCCCTCGAATCATGAAAGTGTGGGTGTGACTCCGTACTGCAAAATGACGCATGGTTTAAAGTATTTAATTTTCGTTCAAACCAGTGTCAACAACACATTATTTGCATTCCTTTTGTGTTAAAATAGCCTTAAACTGTTTTCAACAAATAGAATAATGTTTCAATGTTTTCTTGCAGCTTATTGACATGCAGGAAAAGTACCGGAATATGCTTCAGAGGCAGTGGGAAGAAGGAACTAGATTCAGACAGGAACGACTACGCGAAGTAAAAGAAATGCGGGAACATCGACGTCGGCTACTTGAGGCCGGGAGACTCTCCGATGCTCAGGAAGTGGAAGAGGAAATATCAGATGCTCTCGAGGACGCCGAATTCGTCCCTCGCACTACTATTCCCTAAGAAGAAGAATAGTCAAGACCGTATTGCATAATATCAAAATAATCAACCAAATATACATACAAAACCACTGGTTGAACAATTTCACGAGAAACTACCTATCATTATTTTGTTTAATAATCTATGGAATACTTCATATTATTTGTAACGAAGTGAAATCTGACCGTGATATTTGCACACCGAATAAGATTTCGACACAAAAAATAGGAATATGAGCTTTCTTCTTTAGTAGTTTTTTCAATTTAATAAGTATATACATGTATTATAATTTTTATTTGGTAGCATTGTTCAAAATTTATACTACGTCTATGTCGTATGATGAGTAAGGCAAGATATTGGAGATGTCGAATATTGACAATCATCATTTACCAATCATTTGAAAGTGATTCCAGTAACCTACTTCTAGATTTTGAAGTCGAAATATTTTTCTAATATTACAAAGGTTATGATCACACAAAATCAAATAAAATTGAATAAGTAAAAAACATGAATGTAACATGCAATACCGTATAACGTGTATGCGTGGTAATCGTTTCCATTAGCGACGGAATATTGCTCAAAGACGCAATCCGTTCTCACGCCATTTTAGTGGTAAGATTGAGTAGGGTTACGTCCCATCACCATTGAATAGACTAGTCCCACACAAACGCTTTCTGCTATCACGTGGTACAACAATGTTTTACATTTCACAGAAGTGGCAGGGTATTTCTCATATGGACCCTTGAAATGATAGATATTTATTATTTTTCATGATTCATTTATAATTTTTTCATTGATTTAGTTTCTCGATTAAATCAATAATACATTTTATTGAATTTCTTGGTTTTTTCAGCAGAAGGCGTTTACTTCGTTTTTCTTATGCAAAAGGTAGCATGACGTCAGCCGTCGATATTGATCCTATTGTGAAATGTTTTCCAGCTCCTTAAAAGCGTCTTTTTAAGTTGAGCGACATTATTTGAAAAGCTATTTGAGACTAGCCTCATTAATCCGGATGTTAATGACCCGGATGCTTCACCTTGCGGACAAAATTTCCAGGGAATAAAATTTTCAGAATGCATTTTAGAATATGTGTATGTTTTTGTTATCCGGGCGCGCTTCATCTATCTGACCACTTTGCTTTTGAATGGATTTATCCAGTTTAATCAGGCTCCACTGTATATGAGACGTTGAAGCGCTTTTAAAACTTCCTGCCCTGTGTGGCCAACAAATTGATGGTTTAAAGACGGTTATCCAATCTCATTGCAGCTTTGGAACGTTGAAATTAAGCCTTTGTGTTGTGCCATGAACACATCATTGTCGGGCTATGTTGGTTTACAAAATCCCTTACGTTATCAGACAATGACGCTACCCCTATCAACTCAATCGCGCGATTTCGCTCCACGGTCGTTTAGAATCATTTGTTGTGAAGCTACCTAGATCTGTACTGCACAATTGTTCGACTTGAAATGATTTTCAAGCAAGTACGGCATAGGGGTACTCAGGATTCAAGATATTTGACCGTTCGGATTGACGGTCTTCTGAATTTAAACTGTAGAACCTTTTTCACAGTAATGGGAGGGAGCTTGCTACATTAATGATTAATTTCGTCAACGTGTCTAGAAACATTATCAACCGGACTATCATTTATTTTTCCACTAGTAAATATACTGGAGTAAAATATTTTAGCAAGAGGTCTGAAGAATTTACATATTCTTTAAACTTTTGATTAAGCATTCTGAAGTAATTTGTTTCTTAAGATAAATACCGGTTGCTCTCAGCTCACAACAGGCTCTATTCGGAAGTATTCATCGACTATGTAACATAAACATCCTTTACGAGGGAAACAATATCCATGTATTTATTACTTCTATTTTTAGAAGAAGTCATCTTAACTGTCAAAAGATGTTTACTTGCGGCTATATCTATACGAAATAGAGAACAGTTTCTATCAAGGAGTCATCGTGGTTAATACGATAGCCTCCGATCGTTTCGAATCCCAGATGTGCTGTGGTTGTTTTTCTGTCCTTCGAATAAAACATGATAATCTGAGGTCCCGTGTTATAGTAGGTATCCGCACGTTAAAACTGTCCCTGCCTGAATGACCATTAGTGTCAAGCATGGCTAAAATTGTAGTCGATTTTGCATGTGAAATATTCTTGAGTGGTACATTAAACAATAAAACAACTAAACAATCAAGAACTTTCAGCTCAAAATAGTCATTTAGATTTATTTTGTTATTAGACTCGAGGCATATTATATGAAAGTCATATTATGTTAACCCGTTCGTTAAAACGAATTGGAAAAACAAATAGGATAACCTAACCTTATTAACAAAATGGCATTTAAAAGAAAATACCTTCTGTAACTTGACATATATTATACTTCAAAATACAGACTCTCGCTTAAAACAACCACTTCCATAATAAACACTGGATGAAGAAACTTAGAGCGGTAAATATATGTCTTGTACAAAACCGGACACATAAAAGAGTTATTGTCATAAATTGAGACTTGATTGAGTGTGACTAGAACAACTACGAAGTGGTAAAATTCGGTTTAGTAAGGAACCTGAAAGGGTCATCACATTAAGCTTCTGTTAAGAGTTACTATCACATCAAGAGCCTCTGAAGAGTGACCATAACACATAAAGCCTCTGTGAAGAGTAACAATTACATAAAGAACCTCCAAAGAGTGACCATCACACAGAGCCGCTGTAAAGAGTAACTATCAAATATAGAGCCTATGAAGAGTGACCACCTAGAGCCACTGTAAAGAGCAATTATCACATATAGAACCTCTGAAGAGTGGCCATAAAATAAAGAGCCTCTTTTAAGAGTAGCTGCCACATCTAGAGCCTCTGAAGAATTACTATCACATAGAGCCTCTGTAAAGAGTAGTTGTCACATATAGAGCCTCTGTAAAGAGTAGTTGTCACATATAAAGCCTCTGATGAGGGACAATCACATAGAGCCTCTGTAAAGAGTAACTATCACATCTAGAGCCTCTGAAAAGTGACAATCACATAGAGTCTCTGTAAAGAGTAACTATCATATCTAGAGCCTCTGAAGAATTACCATCACATAGAGCCTCTGTAAAGAGTAGTTGTCACATGAGGGACAATCACATAGAGACTCTGTAAAGAGTAACTATCACATCTAGAGCCTCTGAAAAGTGACAATCACATAGAGTCTCTGTAAAGAGTAACTATCATATCTA
>JACSZP010025299.1:0-15904 GCA_016161895.1 Pinna nobilis
GATTAAGAGGAATACTTTTGAGAATTTCTCTATGCAATTAAACGGAATTCAGTGATTTTTCTATGCAAATAAACGGACATTTTAACATTGAATGAATGGCATTTGGTTTGGTGTTTTCAATTTATATGCAATTAACCGAATTATGCAATTAACCGGTATGCAATTAAGTGGAGTCCACTGTATGTACATAAGCACTTCCTAAAAGTTATTTTAAATCACAAATGAGCCCAATTTTCCATATCACTAGTATGTGATTAAATGCTTTACTTTGATTTACGGTATTTCTTATGTGAGAAGCAGTCTGTATTCTACATAAACACAGAGTCAATGGATACATGTATACAGAGTCTTTTGAGACACTCTACCAATAAGTTAGCCTCCAGAATGATCTTTTGCTGTTTGAACTTCACTCACCAACATTGATTATGTTATGTTACTCAGCTAGAGTGACATTGATATTATTTCTTGACTCTTTTTACAGGTGATGTGAGGGATACTTTTAGCCCCAGGATTTCAGGGATTCCAGCCACAAAGTTGGGCCTGCCACAACCTCAGCCACCAACTGGCAACTTTACACATAGTCCACAGGTTTACCCCCAGGGACATATTCAGCCACTGCCAGGGACACAGAATCTCCAGCCAAATCAGTCCCCAGGAATGACCGTCAGTCGTACTGCCGCAAGTCCAGGTCAGCAGGTCAGACAAGGAGGCACTGTTCCACATCCTGTTCCTATGAGACAAAGTCCAGGGCTCGGACAGGCCAGGCATGGGATGAGTGCCATGGATATTGAACATGCTTCTTCTAGACCATCCAGTAGGGATGTGCAATACCATAAGGACTCACCCCCAAACTCTGCTCAGGGCCCAGCCTCAATGGGGATGGACTTCTCACAGAAACAACAGCAGAAATCTCTGTATAATCTGCTTCATAGAGAGCAGCCGTCCCCTCACCGACCCTCCAGTGCCATGTCTGAGCCAGGATTTACACAGAGTCATGGACCCGGGATCAGAAGCTTGTCCCCTAATATCACCTCCCTCCAAGGAGAAAAGAAACAAAAGCTTTCCTGTGTCAGAGACCTGATACACTCAGCTATTGAGAGAAATCTTGTACAATCCAATGAGAAGCCAGAGAGGCAAATGGAAAAACGTAAGTTGTTGATGTAAGAGGATACATGTTTGTTGTGTGCATGTGTTTGTTAGTGTGTATAAGACTTAAACTATAAAGGAGAATCTTGACAATTGAATGAAAAACAAATAGAAAACTGGAAGATGTGTAGGTGAATGGATACGGACGTCTGTATAGATGTATGTGCAAATTGATTTCCTGTACCATAGAGAGAATTCTTGTACTATCCAGTGAAAAATGAATTGAAAATCAGACATTGTATGTGTATAGGTTGTTGGGGCAGATGTTTTTGTGTAGATGTATCTGTGACTTGATTTACTGTACCATATAGAGTAGTCTTATACAGTCTAGTGAAAAACAAATTAAAAATCGTAAATTGCGTGTGTATAGGTGGGTGGGGCAGACGTTTTTGTGTAGATGTATGTGTGACTTGATTTACATTTTCTGTACAATCCAATTAACTGTGAAAGGAGCAAATGGAAATACATAAGTTGTATCTAAGAAAGTGTACATGTGTGGATACAAGTGTATTTAGATACATTTTCGTGAAAAGTATGAAATATTGTTTGCTTGCTTAAGTTCCAAGCACTGTAGGTAGGTTAGGCACTAGAAAATTATCTTATTTACAGCCGAGAAAAAATGTGTCTGATAAGGCTTTTATGGTACTGGGCCCAGCAGCCCTTTACACAAAGAATCTTATGGTAAAAATCACTCGAAGTCGTAGGCGTATGAAATTTCAATATTGTTTATTTGACAAATTCTAAATGTAATTAAATATTTAAGTCACAATCTGCTTAATATTATTTACGTAATCAAATTTCATCATAATTGGTCTATTTTATCGTAAAATGTACAAAATATGATCAATTGAAAAATTGCTAATTTATGATTTTGAGTGACTTTGATCGTAAGATATTTTGTGAAAAGGGCCCCAGGTCTCTGTTGTGCATACTAAAGCCTCAAACTGTAGGATAATTAGGGGATAATCTACCAGTGATTTCAGATTTGCGGCAGTATATCAGTGATTATACTGCAGCAAATTGAGTTTTATTGGTGACGCGTCAGCGTATACTACCGCAAATCTGAAATCACTGGTAGGTTATCCCCATTCTAATTCATTTCTATTATACTGCGAGTTTTATGTTATTTTACGTGTTTCTCTACAGTCCCCATAAAAATATTACGTCATTACTAGCCACTTCACGATCGACATATTAGTACAACTACGTCAGTGAAATATAGTTATAAAAAATGAACAACAAAATCGGTCGTTTTATCTTTTCTCCCTTTATGTGCAAAAATTAACGGTATTTGTTTTTTAAAATGTGGACACCAAAAATTATCATTAACATCAGTTCGTTTGTTTTCATGATAGTAAGGGGAGATCTGTGAAAATGTCCTTGAACTTTCAGGCCACGAGGCTTATAAATTGGGGTGGTGTAAAACGGGCTGTTGAACGCTTAATTACCGAACAGAAGAAAACCCGTATTTATACTTAAACGATTATTTTTGTAAACCTAGAGAAAGGCTATTCCTGAATGATCAACAAAAGATGGCGATATATAATAATCATGTTCAAAGCTCGCCCGGTTTGTTCGGGGTTCGGCATACATGTACCCGATTTACACCTTCTCCACAAAACGGTCAGCGAATGCACACGGGTGTTTACATGTACATGTGCATTGTTCTTGTTAACTGTTGTTTTAAAACTTTCAAACTTTCGGAAAATGGTACTTCAAAGACGCAGAGATACTGTTCAGTCAAGATGTTTGTTGTACATTTATTTAGGTAGGAATGACTGACATTTTTTGATTCGGATGTGAACTCAGTGCCAACTGTGTACAGTAGACCTGGCGTCATGTTGTTCAAACATTGTTAGGCCTAGTCCAAATGGAGCCTAGTGGCCAGATGGATGAAGCGTAGTTGTTTGCTACGTGAATTCAGACCCTTCCATGGACCTGCTGTGTCTGATAACATTGTAGTGGAGTTTCTGTCTGCTCCTTAGCAGAGTTGATTTTATTACCAGATTACTCAGTCTCTCATCGATTCGTGGTTTGAAACTCAAGTGTGCGACGCATCGAAAATGTAAACAAAGCGTATGAATATGAGCTATAGTAATGCGGTCTTCTGAATTTGCGGCACGTATATCGTGATTATACTGTCGCAAATTTTTTTTATTATCCAATCAAAAGAGGCGTTACAAAATAAATGAATTAGAATATCCAATAGTAGATTGTTTGCACTCCCTCAGTTTGATGTGGCTATGAATTAGCTACACATACATAAGAAAGTGTCACTGAACAAATATATGTAATGTTCAACAGTATTAATCTTCTGTGATATATTAATTTTCCTCTGATTTTTGTTTTCCTTTTATTGATTTGTTAAGAAACTAACTAAAAATCTAATTACATGTAATCATTTTCATTTTGACAGGTCCTGCCTCATCAGAACCCATATACAGGGGCCAGCCAATGGTCCAGGGTATACCAGCCCAATACCCTGCCCAAGACATGAGAAAGGAGAAGCCCGACTTCACTGGGCGCCACTCAGCCTCTCCTTATCATGTCATGCCTACAAGGCCACCAGATAGAGAGACACAGGACAGTAGGGATAGAGGAGACATGCCTCAGGATTTATCCAAAGGCTACAGAGGTAATCCAAGAGACTTTGAAACAAGGTCACAAGCCTCATATGAGTTCCGTCGCTCAGTTGAGGAACACCCACAAAGACCCACAGGCCCACCACCTGCACACTCCCAGAGGCCCGCTATGTATCCACCAGCAGAGGCCATGGCGTTAACAAGCAGGCCTCCATCGGCCGAGCACAAGTCTCCAATCTTACATCAACATGAAAAACAGAATCTGTCTCCTGCTATTGGCCGTCATGTCCCACAAAGCAGTTCACCTTACCAACCCATACCTCAAAGCATGGATCCTCACAGTAGAGGTCAACCTCAAAGACAAGCAATACCCCCTCCTCCCCCACTGAAACATGGATCTCCAAAACTGACTTCAAAGTCACCCCCAGCCAGTGGTCATCCTGGCGTGATGGGGATGCCAGGCTCCATCAGTCATGGCTCTGCAGGGTCCATTACCCAGGGGACCCCAGTTCGGACCATGACACAGGTAACACCAGTGTCCCACCAGATGCCTGGTGCTCAGTCCAGAGAGGTCATGCACAGACAAGCAACTCCTCCACAGTCCAGAGTTCCTGGTGGCTCAATAACTAGTGGCACCCCAGTCAACAGAGAGCCTAACATGAGAGCTGTGCCATCAAATAATGAGGGAGGTGGTCCCAGAATGCCTGTTGCAGGATTGGATCCACGGATGATATATGATCCAAGAGCATTTGCCGCAGAGGTGCAAAGGTCACAGTACCAATATCAAAGTGGTGTTCCCTTCCAATACCCAGCAGACAGTACAAAGCAAACAATAATGAGTGACTACATGACTGCCCAACAAATGGGTCATCATGCTCCAAGGCAGGAAAGGGATGGACAGGCCTCACCCAGGGGAAAAGAGACTAAAGGCCAGGTAGGCTACCCGGCAATGCCACACCCACAAATGATGCACCCAGCTGGGTATGCAGCACAAACTACACAAGGGATGATTTACCTGCCCCAGGCTGCAGCAGCTGAGAGAGGGGCTGGGAATCGCTTGTCTCCCCATCCATCCCATAGCACCCCCTCCCCTCATGACGAAAAGTTGTCACCTGGTGCATGGATGCAAAGGCAGGCAATGGGTGGCCACAGTCCAAATATTCCCATTAGTGGTACACATGAGAGGCCTAGTATAACCCATGGTACTGGAAGACCAAGTGTCATAGCTGAGAGACCAGAGTATGCCCCAGACAGCTCCTCAAATGCCCGGAATCAGAGCATATCTCCTCGACAGTATGATACTGCTCATGCCATGATGCAGCGTAGCATGCATCAGCAGCAACAGCAGCAGCAGCAGCAACAACAACATCAACAGCAACAACAACATCAACAAAGAAATGCTGCAGCTGCTGCTGCCCAGCATGAGTATCAGCGCAGACAGATGGAGAAGGCAAACATGGAGGAGAAGAGAGAAGAGGAGAGAAGGAGAGAAGAGTACAATAGATATGAGAAAGAAAGACAGGCTAAGGTTTTTGATATGGAAGAGCAGCTCCGAAAGGAGATGCAGATTTCAAAGCATCATGATGAAAAAGATGATATTAGGCCTCCGAAGAGTGAAATTGAAACTACCAGGACCTCTTCCAACAGAGCGTCTCCAGCATATAAAGGAGGGAGCAACATTCAAACTCCGGCAGACATTTTACGTGTCTTTGCTCCAGACACAAACAAAATTCCAACTCCAACTGAAAGTAACAAAGCTTCCTCGCTAACAGCAGCTAACCTGATTGATGCCATAATTATCCATCAGATAAATCATTCAAATGATGATTCAAAAACTAAACAGAATAAGCCTGACTTGTCACAGGTTTTGACCTCGGCATCCAGTCATCAGCCCCGCGGCCATGAACAGATGGACACGTTGCCTCCATCTGGTTCTGGGCACCATGAACAGAAGTCCCCCACACAGATGCATGGGAAAAAGAGATGGATGCAGGAATCACAAAAACCAGCTGTATCAAATACGAGTTCACCTTCTGGGGTAAGTGTTAATGATGTCACAATGAACAGTACTTACCATTTTAGTATGCATCTGTCCATCAGTCCAAAAATAGAATCAGGGTTTTTCCAGCTGTCTTTTACAGTTTTTAAGCTACAATTTTCATATATTGTATAATGGAGATATGTATGTCCAATCTGAATTACTGATTTCACACATTTTCATATACAGTGAACTCTCGTTGCATATTGTAACAATTTGCCGTCTGTATTGACGAAAGTAATGTCCCAGAATGCCGTTTACATGTAGGGTATACCATTTGGCAGTAGGTTATAACCTATAGTAATAGTGGTAGATCATCTGCGTGTTCAAAACTGGAAAGTCATTCATAATTTGATAAAATAAACAAAGATATTTTTTTTCTCTCTTAATTTTACTGAAGATGTGTATGAAATTATTTCGGAAATGACCAGCATCCAAAATTTGTGTTGGCCCCGAATATGTAGTGAAAATCAAGAACTACAATCCTTGTCATTTTTTCTCATTTATTAGAGGAATTTTGAAGGGACGTCCAACTTCCTGAAGCTTATTCTATTTGTATTTGAAAGTCAGAAAAAAGGCATATCACCCAAACGTTAAAATTGTCGTAAAATTAGCCTATCGCAAAACTGGAAGTCAGGCTCTTTCATCACTGTTTATTCAAACCAGTTCTGATAAGCAAACACTGCCTACCTGTGCACTTGTCAAGTGCAAGATGATAAAGCAATTAATCTGTTAGGTAAAAATGGTTAAATTGTCAATGGTTTCTCATCACCTCCGTTAAATTGCCATTGTATTGAATAGAATAGAATGTTAAAAT
Organism: Pinna nobilis; assembly: GCA_016161895.1. Taxonomy (NCBI): domain Eukaryota; kingdom Metazoa; phylum Mollusca; class Bivalvia; order Pterioida; family Pinnidae; genus Pinna; species Pinna nobilis. The sequence goes on from JACSZP010025299.1 coordinate 6,584, forward strand.
CTGTTGCTGATAATTACTGTCGGCGCCGGAGCACGAATATGCCATTATATCAAACATAAATAGCATTGTGCATGTTTGTTCCACACGGATTTTTGCCGGTAGCCGAATTTGCCGGTGAAACGAGTGCCGTTGTAACTAGAGTTCACTGTAATTAGAACTTACTAAAGCCTGGTACAAATAGTTCAAAATACCATGTCATCAAAGTGCTGATATTTGACATCTCTTTAACACAGAAAGTATTCTTCAATTGTTTCCAGTATAGCTTATGTTAGCTCCGCAGTTAGAGTGCTTACATTTGTACCTAAGCACCAGAGAGACAAGAATGTTAACTTCAGCTGTTTGTTTTGTGACTTGGGCTTGGCACAATGAAACTTATGCTTTATGCATTTTTCTATGTTTGCTGTTTTAGCGGTCATCTATGGCCTCTGATGTTGAGATGGGCAGTCCAGATCAGAAACAACAACAGTCCAGCAAACCTGGAGACAAGCCATCTGAGCAGAAGCCATCATCCTCTGAGGCGTCCAGCATGATGCCTGAAGGAAGTCCGGCAAAGGCTGGCATGACACTTGGCGAACACATCAATTCTATAATACTAATGGACTACACGTCACATCCACTACCTAATCAAGGAGTTCTCAGCCAAATAAATGGGACAGCTGATGATTCACGTAAGACCTCAATTTTAATTTCAGTCTTCAAGATACATGTATTTTGCTTGTTACTCCTTCTGTAGTATTGAAATTACACCCAGAAAGTTGTACCCTTTTCTTTTTAACCTTCTTGTATTGAAGTTTCACTTTATTTGAAATAAAATATATTTGCCAAACAGTTATCATCATTATTCACTAGCCAGTATATTTGAAAAAGTTTTTTGAATTCCCTTGGATTTCAATATGCCCAAGTTTGACTTTTTTTTTTAACAACTATGAGAAGGTTTGCCATGTGCTAGATTTATTTTGAGTCTTTGAAAGTTCGCTCTGAAACTGACTATTTCATTGGAATACAAACATGAACACATTTGTGTCTAGGCAGGGTCGTTAGGGATATTTCCATATCCAAAGAGTAGCCATTCTGATACTTGGGGTTAATCTGACACTAAATATTTTTTCATTACCTTGACATCAAACTTTGTTTTGATTTGACATTGATGTTGATGCTTATTCACAAATTTTTTACTGACAGCACCTGTGAGCAAGTCGGCCACTCCCACAGGAATTCACACTGACCAATCAGGAGCCAACAAAGTTACAACCTCTCAACCTCAGTCTGAGTCAGTAAGCCAATCAACAGACTCCCGGCCTAGAAGCTTCTCCACTGGAGCGCACAGTGCATACCACAATCTGAAATGGAAGAAGGCTCACATACAACAAGTATGTATAAAGAATTTCTTCATCATCAGCAGGATTAGGTGCAATCCAGCGTTATTTTGTCTTCAGTGTACATTGTACTTGTGTCGCACTAATATCTTTTGAAGCCTTATGAAGAGGCCAAATCCCATTCCTAAATAAAGAGATAAGTTATATAGTTCTTGATGTACATGTATATTTGGGGCCTCCTTGGCCGAGTGTTTAGTGTGTTCGACTGCGAATCGAAAGATCTGGGTTTGAGCTGCGTAGCGCCACTCCGCAAGTGGCCATCCCTGTCCCATGTCACAGTGGGTGTTGGCATGTTATAGAACCCTCCCTGCTCTCCTTGAGTAGGACATTAAACAACAATACCATACCATACATGTATATCTATGTCTGTTTGTCTGACCGTCTGCATGTCTGCAAAACTATAAACACCATATGTGTATGTTATAGTATGTACATATAACTGGGTGTAACATGTGAACAAAGTGTACCATGTGAAAAGATGTACCATGTGAATTAGGTGTATCGTGTGATGTGAACTAGGTGTACCAGGTGAACTAGGTGTATCATGTTTTGTGAACTAGGTATACCATGTGAACTAGGTATACCATGTGAACTAAGTGTACCTTGTGAACTAGGTGTACCATGCAAACTGGCTGTATCATTTCATGTGACTTATGTGTACCATGTGAACCATTTGTTCCACATGAACTAGCTGCTGTTTCTGTTTGATGCTGTTTTGAGGAGTCGATGTTATAGAAATATGTCTTGTTTTCGTGTGAATTTTCATGATAAATATTGGTGGATAAGGAATCAGGCAACAGTATACAATTATTGACTGGGTCCGAGGGAAACAGCAATTTTGTTGGCACCCGAGGTCGTGACTATTGCCCGATGCGAAGCGGAGGGAATAACTTTTTTTGGCTGTCGTGCCTACTGCGTAAATTTCCTCCGTAGTTCAACACAAAATTTCCACGAGACCATGTCAGTTACATCACTTAAATCAAATAAATCATCAATAGATGCCGTAGTATTTGTCAGATGTTCGTCTAGTATCCTCATGAGGCCTTTATAACATTTGCCACGTTTTTACTGTCACGGTCATTTAATATTCCCGTCCGATATTCCTCATCGTGACTTCTGCATGATACTCCCATTATTTACACTGGAACAAGATGCAGACGCAAAATCTATTCATGGTCACAGCGGCGTTTGAAACGTTAGCCAATCAAATTGCAGTTTGATCAAAATTGCGGGAAATTCAAAGTGTCTCCTTAACAATCACGAGAGGGCCGACAGTAAAAATTAAATGACCGGGCAGAAAGAACTGTTTTTGAAGGAAAGATTTAATAGCAAGTTTGTTGGCTATTTTTCCTCTATAGTTTATATAGGGAATTATAAACATGAATATAACAAATACATGTAATATTGACTGTTCTTAACAAGTACATATCATTCAACAATAATTCTGTGCTTCAGGGGTGGTTCAAAATAGAGACAATTTTATTTTTAACTTTGCTGTTTTCTGATTACAGGAAAGTGGAAATGTGTCCACTACAGGAAGTGGAGCCCCTAGCTCATATGACAACCTACAGGTCCATCAAACTACTGGACTCCACCCAGATACCCTGAACATGCAGCAGAGAGAAGGACAGACGGAGCGAGATAGACGGCAGCGTCCAGACCAGTCCCACTCCCCGAGGGTCAGGTCTCCACACATTAGTAGTATAACAGAGCCTATATCGCCACCTGGTGAGTGTCCTGTCCATCACACACTGAGTTACTTAGGCTGATACACATTCCTCTTTTTGTATCTCTCCCCTCCAAAAAAATTATATAGGGAGTAAAATGTTAACATGAGTTCATGTTGTCTAAACCCTAAAGCCATCTGGTGACCTTTTACTAGCCTGCTTTTGTTGTTGTTGGTGATATGGATGTACCATGGAACCTCACCCAACAGACCACCTCAATTCTCCGACCACCTCACTGAACAGTCCTTTCTATATTAGGAATGACTGATATTCAATGTCAGTGGCTCTGCCGTAGGATGTTTGCCTACAGATTATGAGGTTTTGGTTTTCAGCTCCAGCGACATAAGTGACCAGCTGGTTTTCACTGCACATCAGATGGGATAGTAAAACCTGAGCTCCTGTGTCACAGTGGGTGTCAGTACATGTTTGTATAATAAAGAATCCTCAATGCTCAATGACCTTAAGTGCCAACCAGTGGTTAAAATTTGTCCTGCAGAGACATATGGTCAGTGAGATGTTATGCAACAGCAACTTTTGTTGCCTTAACCTGAGATACCTGACCTTACTAAGGAGACCGTCTCACTTATCAGACTACATGTGCTTTGAGACAGTTGACTGGTTAGTCGTAATTGTGAGGTTCCACTGTGCATAGCATATAATATGGTTCTGTACTAGTGATTATGAACATTTTGATTTGCTTTCTTTGTCCTCAAATGTTATTCATACAGTCATGTTATCTCTTAAAACACAGTTGACTTGTAGTTGTTTATGAATTATCTGGATGACTTATCGTAATCCGTGTTTATCTTGTGCCATCACAAGTCGTCTGTTGTGCGTTATATGAAGATGACCTAAAGCTTCTTCTCCGTCATCATTGAGTCATTTTTAATCAGAACTTATGTCAAAGTTTGATCATAGAGAAGGGTCGAAGGGAAAGAGTTTTGACATTTTTATCCACTCCTAAGGGGCATAACTCTGGTAGAAATCAGGCCTTTGATTTGTGTCCTATTGGTAGTCAAGCTTTGTGATATTATACATTCAGTTCTTGTTACAAAAGCCAAGTTTGGATTTTTTTTTAACTATGAGATTGGTGCTAAAATAGCAGAGTGTTTGAAATCGGATGGCATAAATATTGAAAATTCTCTCTTATACTTGGACAAAACCTGGCTAAACCAAAATGAAAGTGTTTTATTTTACAAGATACTAATAACCTTGTCATCCCACAGCCTTTGCCTTTACTGGACAAAGGAAGAGGTGATCCCACATTATTAACCAATACTAAGCCATATAACGCAATGTTATAAAACTTTAGATTCTCTGAAAATCGTATAGAGCGACCTCCTTAGGGACACAGGAATACCAGTCTTTATAGGGAGGTGGTCTTTATATAGAGGTTGATTTGTACACAGATAGTACTGTGTGGGAGTGTAAATACTGTCTTTGAGACCAGGTGGTCTTTATATACAGGTGGTCACAGAGGGCAGACACTTATCAAATTGTACCGACCCAAAACTTGTTTGTACTGATGTCTGGTGACTGAGCAATCATTAAGTATTGGTATTCCAGTAATTTCCACAGGTTAACTCATTAACTCCCAAAAAACAATAGACTCTTCATGAAATCAATGAACTAGGCAAATCCAAATGTGTCTTCAGGGGGAGAATGAATTGAACAAGCATGTTTGTGTATTTTTCCTGTCTTTTTTATCAATTATCAGTGGAGCCTCCGTGGCTGAGTGGTTAGCATGTTTGACTTCAAATCTAAGGGTCTGGGGTTCCATTCCCGCAGCGCCACTCCACAGTTGGCCGATGAGACAGTAAAAACCAAGGTCTGGTGTCAGAGTAGGTGTTGGCATGTTAAAGAACCCTCCCTGCTCTACGGCCAGCAGTGTCAAGCACAGGCAAAATTTATCGCACTTCACCGGCACACAGTGACGTCTCCATATGAGTGAAATATTCTTGAGACGGATGTTAAACAACAACACAACAACAATCAATTATCAGTACCTGCACTGAATAATGTATTGGCACCTTTAATGACATTATGGTAAGAGATTTTTCAAGAGAAAAGTAAACCTGTCTCTTTTAAAGTCACTGCTTGGATTTATATAAATTCTGTCATATGAATATTTTGATGTTAATAGAATATACTGTCAAACCAGTTTTAAGAGTCAGCCCAAGGGAACATGTAAATATGGCCACTTATGACAGGTATACTCTTAACTAAGGTGATTTGTGTATGTAAGACCCACTTTGAGAATCAGGCATGGAGGTTACCTGAGACAGGTAGGGGCCTAGTCCATTAATGTAGTAGGTTTCTAAGGCAGGTGGTACTGTACATGTATTATCACATCATTTGCTATTGTAACAAGAGCTGACTGTATGTGCATGTTGTTGTTGTGATGTTTGTAAAACTGACGTGACTGTTTTCCCTATAGGTGCTACAGACAGTAATGAGGCTCTGTCCACTAAAGTCTCACCCCCACGCTCCCCTAGATCACGTTCCGGTTCAGTGCACATTTCCTCAAGTGTAGCAGCGAGCCATCAACATATTTCCAACCTGTTAGCACGGCCTAATACTGGTAGGTTACATCAAGATACTAAATCTTGATATCTATACTTAAATGATGCTGTTAAACCTGTCATGAGAGACCAGTCACTCAGAGACCGGTAATGAAAACCCACTAAGGACATCATCAAACTCTTTATAAAGAGGGAGTTGATATAGAGGTATTGATTTGTACACAAATGTCATAATTAGGACGAGAAATTGCCATGATCATTACCTGGATGTCTGTATACACAAGTGGTCACTTCAGCAGGTTCATCTGTACCTCCGCAAACAAAATTCCAGCTTTGAAGATAAGATCTCATAAAAAGATTTAATTGAAAAGATGATTATTTCAGTAGTTGTCTGAAAGCCCCTTAGGTGTCCTGAGAAAACCTGTCTCAGGTGGTCTCTCAAAACTGGTTTTATGGTTTCTTAAGTTTGCGCCAGATGAGAAATAATTTTTTTAAGAACAGCAAAGTAGAATAAACTGAAATTTTGAATGTGAGGATTAAACATACAGTCTAACCTGTTTTAAGGGACAGTCCAAGGGAAGGAGCAAAAAGGGTCACATATGACAGGTGGTCTCTTAATTCAGGTGAATTATAGAGGAAAAAAACATTTTGGGAACCACTCATTTAGGTAACATTAGACAGGTTTTTCTTTTAACCTAGTGGGTCGCTAAGAAGGGTTAGACTGTATTTGGAAGTATTTTTTTCCATGTGATGTGCTCAGTAGCGATGTTGTTCTGTAAGATGAATACATTGTATTGTAATTATTATTTCCTGTTTTATCACATCACCAGTCAGCTTCCCAGTTGTTGTGATAGTAACCAGAGATTTGCCAAATAAAGAGTTTGTTTAGTCAGCTGAGTATTGTCATTTCATTTTCTGTGTTACCACATCACCATTTAGCTTTTCACTGGTTGTCATAGTGATTTGAAATTTGCCAAGTAACACTTTTGTTCAGTTAGCCTAGTATTCATAATTTTTTAATATTTTGGTATCCACACCGAGCTTACTGGTTTCCATAGTAATTTGGGAGGTCAGATCATTATTTTTTCTCATTTAAAAATCTCTTTCTAAATTGAAGAGGCCTTAGCTTTTTGTTAATGAGAGAGAGAGCGAGAGAGATAGGAGAGAAATGTTCCTGTTGGAAGTTCTCAAAACTGTTTTGTTTTGATTTTTTAGGACTCCCACAGCCTGAGAGTTCTGTTTCCTCTTCTCAGTCAGATGCTGGATCAAATCCCAAAGGAAATGGTCAAGTTCCAGATGGTATGTCTCCACTTGACTACGTCAAAAACAAGATAGCTGAAGTGTTACGAGATGGAGATGAAGTCCCCAACAGTAAGGCACAACAAGGCCAAGGCAAACCAATGCAGGTACCTCAGAGAGGTGTGCCCCAGCAGAAGCATGGTCAGCCCAGTCAGAGTCACTTACAAGCTTTACCTCCCCAACAACAGGGTCGATCTGTGTCACCACATGTTGCTATGCAGCAGCAACAGCAACAGAGTCAGCAGCCAGAGCAATCTCAGCAGAGGGTCAGGGATGGTCAGCAATATAACTGGGAAATGCAGCATCAGAGGGAACTCCAACAAGTGCAGCAACAGCAGCAACAAAGAGATAGCCAACACCAGTGGGAGATGCAACAACAACAGCAACAACAACAACGTGAAGCATATCCAACAAGTACTTCACACTCTACTGAGCAACAAGCAACCATGTCGGAGAAGGAATCTCAGCAACATTCAAAACAACTGACATCCAGTAGTGAGGTCAGTGAGGGCACTGGCTTGGGTCCGCAGCAGCAGCAGCCCCATCACACCACTGCTCATGCTAAAAAACGCATGTTTGGGAGAGCAAGAGGCAGATTTGGAATGGATGAGGTCAGTGGGAAGTTTGCACATACGTCATCATCAAGGGAGCATCAGAAAATATCCCCGTCCTCAGCACCTGAGCTTCAGAGGGCCTCCACATCATCTGAAAAGAAAGGCCCACGGTCAGAATATGATTTCCCTGACAGTCCTGATGATGACCCTGTTGTCAAGGGCAGCTATATGGCACTGTCGAGTACTACCAGAAGTCCTCGTCGTGGAGTGGTAGACAGCACAGGATCTGATAGTTCAAGGTCAGGTGAAGGTCAGGTACAGAGCTCTGATGCCAGATCAGTAATGGATCATGGAGAGGCGCAAAGTTCTGATGGACTGTATGTCAGAGCAGACCAAAGTGCAATGGAGGGTAGGTTGTCACGGAGATCATCAAAACATGATTCGTCAGAGGCAGATGAAAGTTCTAATGTGTCGCATCCTAGTGTAGACAGTACACATTCTGACAGAATGGTGATAGACGAGTCTCAAGCCATTGACAGCTCTTCAAACAATGATGTAACATCAGCATCACCTGTCTCAGAAAGGCCCAAGTCCAGTCGATCCTCTAAGGACACTGACAACAGTCCTAGGAGTAGTACTGACCTACACGATGGCAGTGACCATGTGACACAGAGCAGGACACCTGACAGTATTGTTGGATCAATGCCAATGACCCATCGCACTAGAAGTCCAAGAGCTGGTGTTCCAGACTCCCATTTCTCAGGCTTAGATTCAAACTCTCTTCCAAACTCTAGCTCAGACCTACAAACATCTAGCATGTCTTCAAGCACTCCTGTCACCAGTATGTCATCTTACTCCAGTAGCCACCAGGTGGGATCCAGCATGCCATGTGACAGCGATCGAGGGTTCATGTCCAGGAATCAGGAGCCAGCGTTACTGTTGTCTTCACAGTATGAAACACTGTCAGATGACGATGACTGAATCTTTGTCTTCTCTGCTCTTATGTATCATATGTGCTGTTGTCATATACTGATATCTCTCACTGGCTATGTATCAAGTGTTATTCACTCTTTCTTTATGTGGTCAGTTTGTTGACATTTGGACATACACTAGTGCTTATAACATTTGTTTTGCTGGAATTCTCATTTGACCTGAATTGACATTCAGAAAAGAAGAAGCTGTGCATGACATTGACAGATCATTACATGTGGTGGCACTTGTACAGAATGGATCTATAGTTTTGTACTGTACATTCAGTGAACATGCCCAGATTCATTTAGCTTTAGGTGGATCCATGTTTTTGTGTGTACACAATTACTTCCTTTAGTGCTGTTTAGTTCAGGATGGGATGCTACAAAATTTGAGAATTGACTCTAGTAAGTCCAACTTCATCTTTTCACTGAGACAGAAGTCAAAACTTGAGTGTATCTCAAATTTGCAAGTTTCCATGGATACACGTACCCACCTTATTAATTATTGTACAAACTCATTTTCATTTTTGTCAAATTTATGTTCTGCATCATAGTAATGTTACTTGTCAAATTTTTTCCATTAGTGAATATTTTGCCATTTTTATTTGTGTTGTGTGGAAAACATAAGACTTCAGAATTGTACTTAGATTAAGTTAATGACTACTCACTGGTAAGACCAGAATAGACTTTGTGCATTTTGTGTGTGTTAACTTGTACGCTTATGCTTTGAGTATCAGTAGTACAGTCGAGCCTCATTAAACCGGACGCCAATAAACCAGATGCTTCACCTCCCGGACGAAATTTCCTGGGAACAAAATTTTCAAAATAAATTGGTCATTATGATAGATATGTTCCAGTGATCCAGATGCTAC
>JACSZP010025302.1:0-15148 GCA_016161895.1 Pinna nobilis
GGGGGGAGGGGGGGGGGGCGGTCCGGACCCCCATGGAATCGGCAAAATATCTAACAAAAATTATGTTAAATTCTCTCTTTCATAGGGTTTTCCTTTTTACAAGTCGGACCCCCCCCCCCGGAAAATGTCGACCCCCTCCTGGAAAAAGGATCCTGGATCCGCGCATGAGATACGATGAATTTTAGTCAAAAACAGTCTCACTTGCCTTAGTGACCCACTGAATTAAAGGACCTTTTTGACCTAATTGTATGGTTCCAAAAATATTTTCCCCTACATAAATAACCTGAATTAAGAGACCACCTGTCATATGCTCCTTCCCATGGACAGTCTCTTAAAACAGGTTAGACTGTATATAAATTGAAAAATGTAGAAGTGAGATCAGGTGTGTTCTAAGAGTACGAATTCCTTTTAATCCGATCTTACCCGCCGCTCCTCGGAAGTCAAAATATACAAATTGAATAAGTGAAAAACAAATCTTAATTACATCGTTATAAACAACCCCAGAGGCTCTATAGAACAAGTAAATCACACTTATATTGAAACGATTAACTGAGAACTAGACTATATAAGAAACCATAAAACAGCGTTATTTTAATCGAATTGATCTTGATCCCTTTTACTTTGATGACAAGAGTCGTTCTGTGTGTAGTATTCCTCTGTTCGTTAAATGGTTATTTGAAATTGTAACGTACTTTAAAGGTATTGCAATTAAGCAAGGCGTAATGAGGAATAGGAAAGGTGTACCTTGTTTCATATGCATACATTCGATAAAAAACTACTAAAAATTTTAATGTTGCTGATATCTTGAAATCGAGCGATATTGCTGAAGTGTCTAAAATTTTTAAGATTATGTATCAGTTAAATAAAAATGTAGTCAGCGGGAATTATACATGGTCTTAAATTAGTTTACATATGGAAATATTGAAGATATAATGGTTGGTATTTTAAATTACATTTCAATTTTACTAGAAATCAAAGTATAATACTGTGTGAATAACTTTCAAGACAACATAGAATATCATTAGACGTGTATACGTAATTTCGCTTCACGGTTTATAAAGCTTTAACCCAAATTATTTATATTGTATTACACATTAGCTTCATTCCTTAAATGAATAAGATACAATTTGCAAAAATGTAAATCATTTTCCTATTTAAAGATTTTGACATACCAAGATTTTGAAGAGCGGGCGAGAAAGTTCCTACTGCCACATTGATTTGGCTGTAACTACCATGACGTGTTTGACTATAACTACTATAACGCAATACTATTTTGAATTAACTATGGATTCCATACACAGGTGCAAAATGATGCGTTGAATATAAAAGCAACGGAAACATCAACAGCTTGAATATATCGTTTTCATCTTTACTCGTATTTATGCTTTTATCTCTATCATTCTTAAAACTATCAATGCTGTTATTATGATTATTAGTATTATTACCATTATTACTGTTATTTCCATTGCCATTGATTTTACTATAATTACTGTTATTACTATAAAGTCTAACATGTTTTAAGAGACCGTTGAAGTGAAGGAGCAAAACGGGTCACATATGACAGGTGGTCTCTTAATTCAGGTGATTTTATATAGGAAAACCCTATTTTTATCATTTTGATTATCATTATCAACGTCGTTTATATAATTATAACTAGTATCATCACTATTATTATCATAAACAATCATCAACATTATGATTATTATTATTATTATTATTATTATTATCATTATTATTATTTTCAATATAATCATGAATACGGATTAAGATTATTAATCAAACAATCAAGCTATAATTATATAGAAAAGTTCAATTAAATCATGTTTATAATTGAACTTTCTTTCTTTCATGTTTATCTTATATTCATTTTCCGTCCCAAAACTTACGAAATTGCTAGATTTCACCATTCTGAAAAATGGTAAGTGTTACCATTCGAGAGAAATGGCAATAACGAGGAAAACAACTATGAAATGCTAAAACTGAACAGAAAAAAACATCAGGTCATATTAGTCATCTTAATTAAAACTGTTGGCGAAGAGATAAATATCATTTTAGGTTTATAGTATTCAGGGGTATAGAATCCGAGACGACAATGTGATATAGCTTGATCATTTAGCCTTAAATCTGAAAAAAATACGGAGTTATATATTCCCGTATTTCATTGATTGTGCCTAAGCCAGAATTTTATTTATTCATAAGCAATAATTTAACAATTAAATGGTAATTAACATATATGGATGGAATACAACATAACGATCCCCATCTCACCTCCAAACACCCAAGCACCATCTCAGAAATACAAGGCTTAAGACAGACAGACAGACAAGAACACCGGTATTCAGAGGGAGCTGGTATTCATTTAGAGGTTCAAATTGTACTTTCGATGTCAGTAAGACTGGTCTTTATGTCAATTAAGTTGGTTTTTATATATACATGTAGTTGGTCGCTAAAGCAGATTGTTTCATGTCAGCAAAGGATTCCTCATGCCTCTCAAATGTTCTACTTTGTCACGTTAAGTAATCATTATATGTATTTCTCGTTTCACCTATTTCGAAGAATGGAATCTTAATTCAGTTAAATGTCTAGCGATAACAAAAACACATGCGTACTATTCCATCGGAGTTGTGGCGGTTGAATAAATCATAACATATGACAACCTTGTTGAGATTTAAATGATATGCTGTGAGTATGCATATTCACATACAAACAACGAGTAAAAGTCAAACTGAGCTGGTAGCTATATTTGGCTAGGTAGTTACCTTGAACAAATAAATATAGAACATAGGGATATAGGGAAATCGATTAGGAGCTGTTGTTGAGTGAAAGGCAGTTGTATTTACCTTAGCACGAATGCATGGAATCAAGCATTCAAGATCTGAAATTAATGTCACACAGAATAAAAAGGGAAGCATCACGCGAATTTTATCAATAGCGGGAATAGATAAGACGGGTATTATTCCAAACGTTACTGGCAAAACAGACATTCAAGAGGTATTAGTGTGATTTTATTACTCAAAATGATATTTAATCGTACAGTTTTCAGATACTACTAAGATCGGATTATTCTTTATAACCCGAATACAGAGAAGTTAAAAAACACATTCGGTCATTCTGGATATTTTCTACATATTTCATATAAAAGCCGATGTTTTTTTTTTTTGAGTACTTGTTGTCAGAGATAGAAAATAATTCATCATTCCAACAACAAAAATGCAGAAATTGAATGGTTTTAAGGAAATTTCCTCTATGGTCCATCAAATTTTTTATGCTTTATTATTTTTATCTCTGGTTACATTTTCAAGTTATTGAAATAATAAAGCAGAAAAATTTCACTAAAATCAAAAATAGGATTCGGAAACATATCTTTAGCAACGGAAATTCTTTGAGGATGCAATTGGAAATGACTTCAAAATGTTTGTGTCATTGGAAAATATATATAGAAATATATATATATCAAAACATAATAGTGACTGAAAACTTTTTGTACCTATCTGTTTGCGAGTTTTCTACTTTCAAGTAGATGTACACATATGCTAGCTGAGATATTAGTATTCATGTTTGATTTCTTCCTACGTGTAACGTTTACTGCGAACTGAAACATTCTGATTTCTATTTTAGACGTTACAAATGGTTCAATTTCGTGTTTCTGATATTCGAATATGTTGTATCAATGCTACATATCGACAGAGCAGCGCTGAGAAATTCTTCAAATGAGCCATAGTAATTCTTTATGGCTGAAAAGGTATTCTATATGCAGAAAACTTGCTTCCGAAACAGACATTATGCCGACAGTACGAGATTTGTTGAAATTACATAATCCAATTCCAATACATATTAAATCGGGAAAAGTATTAGAAACTTTTATTGATCATAAGTAATGAGAACATAAAGCATTCGAATTTCCTAAAACCATTTTGCTCTACCTTTCTAACAGCAAAGAGAACAAACAGTAAAGGAATAACTTTAAAATGATTATGGTAACAGCATAGTGCACTGAGACGATTTAATATCTTATGTAACCACGTCTGTTTCGGTAAATAGTTCATGTACATAAATATTTAAAACCACGAGTAATTGACAACAGATACTACTACTCAAGGTGATTTCGAAAGACAAAAAAGAAATAATTATTTCCCTAGACAAGATTTGATAGTTTCAAGCATGAAACGTAAGATACTCGAAAGTATAAAAAAAAGGATGTTGTCTCATCTTTAAACAGTCAGTTATATGCATCAACACATATTCTTGTCAATGATAGGTAATAAATGTCTCTACAAGTATAGGAGATTACCAAATCTTCAATAGTGAAAGAAAAACCGATCCTTATAAAATTACCCCCAATTCCTCTGAGCTAACAGGTGGCAAATTTCACATTCTATTTCGATAGTTTATGTATTTGAACTTCCCCTAGTAAATTTATTAGATGACAGAGTACCGAAAAGAAAAATATCAAACCTCATCTGTTCACAGAGATTGTATCTGACTTGAAAAATGCAATCGACAGATTATTTGATGAATTTGACTACGTTACAATAGTGTTATTTTCTTATATTATGCAGCTTTAAGGCTAAAATTAATTTATCACAGAAACATCAAAACAATATGAAAATTACAAAAACCACAGAAACTACAGAAGTAGGTTACCCTGTTGCCTGTTGCCCCGCCGTGAGTCCAAAGTCGAATCATATTCAAATTAAATAAATAAGAAATGATTTCGTCGCAATCGATGAAGACGATTCAACAACCAAAATCGAACAAGTAACAATTCTACGTTCCAGCCATTGAAGCAATAACGACGGATGCAAAGTGATCAGTCATAGAGAGGGGACAACATACAAAATCGGAAACCCCTGAACAAACGAAAAAGAAAGAACCGCTGGGATCAAGAGATTAGAACAGGTGAAAGGTAACATACAGAGGACGAGAGAGAGAGAGAGAGAGAGAGAGAGAGAGATAGAGAGAGAGACATTATTGCTCTTTGCATAGTATTCTTTTGTATAGCACATGTTTCTTTGCTATCTAACCTACGAAAATAGGGCCACGTATAATGTTTTAGTTAAAAATGAAAAAAATATGAAAAGCAAGAAATCAATAATATGAAGATTCGACAGGGCACAAAAATACAAACTTGTATCCCCCTCCGATACAACTCAGTTTGTCTAACTTAAGTAAAAGTGTCCCTATACAGAGGGTGATTTTTACAAAATAAATTTTCTTTAAGATGATAAATATCAGATTTACGATCAATGAGTTTTAATACAAAGAGAACAACTAAGCAAATTTTGCCGAAGTCTCAAAACATGGTTTACTCTGCTAGTAAGTGAATCATTCAAAAATGATGATTTAAAACGCGTTTTGTTAAAAAAGCACGATTCTGTACTTGGCAAAATGCTTAAAAACTTATACATATTTCATTTATATATTTCAACACACTATTTCAGTAATAGTCATATTCCCTAATGCTTAAAGCTAAATTGTCTGTGAAGTGATTTGCACTCACAATGTTTCACTAAATGAAATATTTCTATTCTAATCAAGCTTTTTTGCAAAGAAATATGCCTTCGTTCTATATTTGCCAAAGAAACCACTTGTTAAATCTATATAGCATATGGTTATTTAAAACGCCACATAGTCAAACCTTATAAATGTAAGATATAAGTAATATTCTATGATACTGATGCAGGATGTGATAATACTTGCCGATTAAAGACATAATCACTCCCGACGAATAAATTGTTCGGTCTATGAAATTAAAATATTACCATTCAAACATTAAAAAGAATCTCTCTCTCTCTCTCTCTCTCTCTCTCTCTCTCTCTCTCTGTATTTCAGAACGTTGTTTGTGCGCAAGTCAGGTATTTGTTTGACACTAATCTAAATATCCCGGAAGTTTGTACATGATACGTAATCTATTTCTGTAAAGCTTGAATGATTTATATGAATCAAATGCAAAAACTGTAACATTAAATACGGCGAATGAGTATTACGGAAATACCATCCGCAATGTAGAACATATGGTTACTTTTCTTTGTTCGCGTATATATACAGATGGGCTTGTTGTTTCGTTGTTGACAATACAAAATGTATTCAGTATTACTTTTGTACATTGTGCACATGAAACCCCTATGAATTCATCGAAAGTAAAGATAGCGGGTTTGATGTCAATTTCTTAAGTAAAATAGGAATGGGAACTCG
Source organism: Pinna nobilis (assembly GCA_016161895.1). NCBI lineage: Eukaryota > Metazoa > Mollusca > Bivalvia > Pterioida > Pinnidae > Pinna > Pinna nobilis. Next base: position 6,196 of record JACSZP010025302.1, read on the forward strand.
ATACATGTTGGTGACCTAATTCTTTTTAGAACTAAAGATAACTTTAAAATTATTAAACTTCCTATTGGAAAAATATTTTACCAGCAAGTGCGATTTCATCTAGTATTCATACAAATTGAAAATAAAATCTAAAGCGATCGAAAGAGTGGATATTTCTTTAAGATATTTTTATACATGGCTTTTAAATTCTTTTCATCACTTTCCGCAGTTTCTAATTAAGTAAGTGTGCCTTTTTTCTAACGATAAACAAAATAATATTGATTGTATGCGCACATGGCCTCCCGTTGTGATTTTTTACATTCCTAAAAATAACGATATTGTAGGCGTCAAGACAGGAAGATTGCTATAGCTAAATTCACCTCACATTGTTTTTTACACCGAAAATGTTTACCTGAATAACTTCTGTTAAAACGAGCCTAACATCTTGTTCATTATTCAAGCGAAGCAGATACAGATCCGGAGGATTTATTGAATAGGGTCAAATATGATAACGAGGTAATAAGAGGAACTTATAGAACTAATGATATAATAAATAGGGGATTACTTGTACGACATCATGCTCTCGATTATATTTGATGTAGCATTCGCGTCTGATTACTACAATAATGATTACTGATGACTCCCTGAGATAGATTTAATCATGATACACGTACTTAAGCTCTCCGAAATCTATTTCATTTTCTTGATAACACTTACAAAAACTTGTGCTTTTTGCTAAACGCTTATGTTTTAGCGTTGAAACAATGTTTTAATCCCCCCCCCCCTTAAAAAAGAAAAAGAAAAAAAAAAACATATCGTGAAGACTGGAATATACACAGGCTGACAAATTATCTTGGAGAAATAAAGCACAGTTAAGTGCATTTGTTTTATGAATACGTTATTGAAGATAGATGTACATATAGATAGGTTTCATATTCTGATCACAGAAATGAATCGACACACACTTAATGATGTATTATCGGATAAATATTACGGCACAGAGGTTTCATGGATATTCAGAATATCTTCATTGATGTTTATGAGATAGATATCGTAAATGCAAGCAGTCTCTTTTTTCTAAAATCAGGTTATTCATGTAGGATTATAAACTTAGTGTTTTATACAGATTTATTCAGGGTAATATTAAACAATTATAGCAACAAATCGAACATATCGGTTCCATAGAGATACGTTCCCCTGTCTCTGTTCTGTTCTCGTTTACGGCTATTACCGGGAATTACTTATTGGTGAATTTGAAACATTAGTAAAACGACGAGTGCCGCGCATGGAAGAGGATTTGCTTACTTTTCGGGAGAACTTGAACCCCCCCCCCCCCAACTTTTTAGTAGGTTCTATATTGCATTACTCTAAATTCTATATTTTATTGTGTGTATTATTATTTTTAACATTATATTTTGTTAAGGCAGGGTGTTGTCTGTCATTCAAGAAATTTTGAACATCCCTTGGGATATTGAATTTTTCATTTTATCAAAAATTGTTTCAACATTAATAAAAAAAACCCCCATATTTTCTCGCGAGGGGTTTGACCGGTCCACAAAGGGACATTTCCTCCTGCATGCTATCGGGGCGGTGAACGCAATTAGTAAGAAGTTGACTCTTAAGTGTATATGGATTTTAGTTTTTTTTTATTTCCTCACGTTCTCCCAAGTTTTAGTGTAAACAACAATTTGCACGTAATAATAGCCACAAACATCACATTCTCTATTACAAATGTACTTTACATCAAAGGTTGATGAACTCTTTATATGCTCAGGATTTACGGAAGAGATGGGTAAACAATCTGCACAATAATAATCTGTATGGTTCAGTAGTTACTGCGCTATTATTTAGCATCCAACTCAAGAATCCTTCACTCATTTACAGGTATCACTAAATGGGGGTAAATGGCTTCAAATTGTGTTCTTTACTGGGTACTTGGTGTCATAAAACAATACGGGGTTTTAACGTGACGTCAGCTACTTTGCACGGAGCAGCAGTGTTTATTTGTCTTACCCGATAAACTGGAAAGATCCAACTGCGGACGTCGGGGCTCTAGCCCATGATCACACGGACTGCAATTGAAGCTTCCGTATACTTCTGTGAGGTATGCAGTATGTGTATAAATAAATGAACTATTAATAGATCTCGCGAACAAAATACAAACGACAAAAAGGAGAAAATTCAGATAAGGTGTGATGAAGGAGTAAGGACCCCCTGTTGATCCGTCACACCTGCTCTGAATCCAAAGTAAACTCAAGTTAATGAAATAAGTGCATGAGGAATGGTCAAATTCAGTAGAGTTAAGGCTACATTGTTACGTACGATATGCATTTTTACGTATGCTTTAGTAGATTATTGTACGTATTTACTACAAATAAAATTCGGCTATATTTGTTTGTAAGTTTTAAAAACAGTAGAGATATCACGCATCGTCACCTTACAGCCATACGACCTACGTTTTGGTACGGTTTCACTACAACTTTCTTCATTTCATGTAAGTATGATGTCGTTTCGCAACGTTTTTAAAACGTAGCTCTCATGCGTGTCAGTGTGTCTGTGGCTTACAGACGTTTCAACAATCGTTAATGAATATCTAAAGCGTAAGATAACACAACTGATAACTATACAAAAGCTGGAGAATTAAAAAACATTCTCTTCTAGGATAATTGCATTTCGCGTCATACACACAAGTAGATCTGGCAATGTGGCGTTTAAAGAATGTTCCCTGGCTGTAGAAAATAAACAAAAAGACTTTGGAGAAATAAATAACGAAGGAATTATCGCTGAATAAACTGTGTAAGAAGAGAAAGACATTACAAGTCAAAATTTACTTGACGTTGGCGTGAATACCAATGGAGGATGTTCTTTTTAAATCAACGTGTTTCGTTAAAGGTATATCTGTATTTAAGGGCGAATGATAAATATCTCTGTATAATGTATCTTATTGTCAATCCAAATCGATAATATAAAATTCAGACAAGCATCATTATCAGAAATAATAGTTCGATTTGTACAAGTACATACATCTCAGCCGTGTGTAAGGATGTTGCAGGTTTATATGTTACTTGTTTTTTCACACCACTGAAATATTTTAAAACTACTGGATTTTTATCATTAAAACTCCGTATGCATGCAGTAAATGCATATTACTTCTTAGATAATCTTATTTTTTTAAGGACGAATCAGCTCTCACAATGAAATAGGTCACTCAAAATGCTAAATAAGAGAATTGTTTTTCCTAAACATATGTGCCATTTTTAAAGCGGTCATGTAAAGAAAATAGTAAAATGTAGAATTATTCAAAAATAATCAAAGACAACGGCATTGATACGAGTACTGTCCACTATTACATGACTTCGTCGCCCTTTTAGGTTTAGTATATGATGTTACAAAATGAAACGTTGTTACACGGAGTAGTTTAAGAAGACATAATTCTACCAATAGTGGATCTAGCTTATAATCCTCCCCTAAAATATTCAAATTTTTCACAAAGTCTTGATGCATTATAAATAAAAAGTGAAATAACCTATGAATGATATTGTCAAACTCTCTACTGTAACACTCAACAGCATTCTTTTATCATAAATTTCTGAATCTTTATTTTTAAAATGAACCCAATAAGTGTTTCTTACCTACTTTTGCATGTTGTCGCAATTACATTTCTATGACGTTGATCGCATATTTTTTGTGATCATGTTGACTAAGTAGACCGTTTGTTACGCACTGATTTGTCTACGGATTACTCCGTTTACCTGATCAAGATATAGGGCCTACGGTGGCGGCTCACAGATGACAGGGGAAGCTTTCTCCCCCTAAACACCTGGTCCCATATCTCGCTTGTCAAGGGATTTGTGTTTATCCCACTCTGTTCTGTATGATTTATAGGAATTATAAGATCGATCACTGTTTGTTACCTTTATTGCAATAACAAATTTTTCTTTCATTTCCGTGAAATATATCTTTCTCTTTATATCATTTCATTTCTCTTAGACACTTTTTAACGACCTTGGGTTTCAAATATCTCCTCATATTTTTTTTACTTTTACTTTTCCTTTGTTTCCCTAACCGCATTCCAGCCTCCCGGGAAAGTGATAACAGAGGATATTGGAGTATTTTCCTCGTTATGTCGTAATTTCTTAAGACACGTACAGATAAATGCACCATTTCAGTTAATAAAGAAGCTTAAAAACAACCGTAATTTATTTTTCTGATAGCAGATATTAGATTACGATTAAGCTAAGAGGTGTCCTGGTTAGAACGACTTTGTAATATCGTATACATTATACCTACATAAACACCTACGCATTATCATAAATTATCAAAGTTTTATTTGACAGAAGATGTAGAGTAAAGATACTGAGAAAATCAAATCGGTTAATAAGAATTATGATGATCATTGTCTTAGCTGATACACGATTTTACCTGTCATCAATACTGATAGCATGTGATCCGATATGGTATCCACTCATCTGTTTACTTAGATTGTGCTATCTACAAATATACAAATCACAGATACAACGGTATCAATCGCTACAGGAATAAGGTGGAAATATACAGATTAGGTGGATAGAGAAGGACCTCTGAAAACTCAGAGGAAGGACCAGATGCCATGGAAGTTGCCCTTCATGACAGGCCACGCCCATTTTAAATCCACAGTCAAATTGAGATGAAATAATTCAGTACGAAATATCGCCAAAACCAGTCGCGAATATTTATCAACCATACTCGAACAAGTAACCCAAAATTAGATTCAGTGAAACATTGTAATTGCATACAGTCATTATTCCGACCATGTCATTTTTCAAGGGCATGGATTACATACAAACCTTTTATTTCAACTTCTTTTCTTAAGATATTTAACACGAAACAGTACATGGATTCATATATCCGACCTAGTAAGTTTCCCTTAAGAGGTAAGACGCGTTTTTAACTCCTTTCAATGTGTTCTACTTGTTATTTTTTCCAAATCTAATACCCTAGAAACAAGTATCGAATTAAGAACATCAACTTTTCGACCGCAATTTAACAGTTATATCCCAAAAGCTGTAATTCTTATCATAAATTTTCATTTTACCATTTTAACGTGATCAAATTATAAAAATTGATTACTTCTAAGGTAATATGCGCAAGTTGCTAATACACAGCCATTAGAATGTTCATTTTGATCTTTTAATTAAATAAATTAAATAACATGGGTGTAGGTGTGAGAGTGGGTGTTTGTACATTTACATAGGAAATTATTATGAGCATAAATAAGTACTTAAATTACGGGAGAAAATGCCTTCTTCAATGCATTAAACATGGCATTGAATTTTTTTAAAAATATTATTCATTTGTAAAACGGTAAATACATTTGATAATGGTTTGTGTATGAACCACACTGAAGGGTATAGTTTTTAGTATTGAATATGTACCAATACGAAAAATGTTGTAATATTGAGACATCAATTGTAGATTAACATACATGTACATATTACAGTGGATCAATTCAAGTGACTGACCTAAACTCGGTTAATTAGTGAGATAATCTTCTACGTGAGGTTGAGAATATTGATGAGCAAACTGAAATAATATGATGGTCTCTATTGTAAGGTGTTCTCTTAAGTGAAGTGTATGTTATTCAAGGCTCCCCTATACATATCAAACCCATACTATCATCATTGCATTAATTATTCATCGTCAAGTTTTAATCAATCTACCTTCGATGCTCTGCTTTTTACCGTTTATCTATCTTCTTTTTCAATATTTCTTGCATATATCTACAAAGAAATACATGTATCATATTTTTGTCAAACCAGACAACAAACTTAAATTATTTGCAACACACCTGCAGTCTATATTTCCCTAAATATCAAGTTCGTCAAGTGAATGATTATGCGTGGGATAGTAGTTTCGGAATTTCCTAATAATCTGTTGTATCAGCCTAAACATATTTCCGTTTCAGGTTTTTCAGTAGTAAAGATATAATCATCAAAACTACAATGCGGTAAATTTCATGGAATAACACAATTCAAAATGCTTTGTTTCAAATTATATGAATCCTACGTTTAGGAGTAAATTATATTTCACAGGTTCGAGTTGCTATGGTAGGAAAAGTTTTTCATATGTAGATTCATTGGTCGGTTGGCAGCATAGGATATATTTATCTTTTATATACTTTTGAATCATACAGAGAGGACACAACCGCATGATAACTACGTTGTTATTAGACATTTCTATTTGAATATTTTGTGAAATACAATAAATCCTATTTTATTTGCAAGAATTAATTTTTGCGTTATTATGCGAGAGTTCATATTCGCAAAAATAGATATTCGATAAATATTCTGACATGAAATAAATGTGCACCATAAAACAGAGAACTATTACAGGAGAAATTACTATTCCGTGTGTAATTTTGAGACTATCGGTTCGCCAAGATAGGGTTTCACAATAGTTTCAGGATGTATATAGGGTTATTATTTCGATAATTTCCCTGAAAGCGGAGCTTTTGGTGTACATAAGACTGGTACTGATTGTGTTACATGTACTCATTATAGACCAACTTCTTCATTGACGCAGCAAATAATTCGCTAGATTTTATGAAATTGAAAAAATATATATATTTACATGTTATATAATCATAAAAAATGTGCATGTATATACCGTTTATGAATATGCATATACATGGCTAAATGTCTATACAAAAATTCAATTCTCATTATACTCGCATTGCATTCTTATAAGAAAACAGGAACAACAAATTTATCAAAACTGCAAACAAATGTATCCCAGGCTTCGGAAAATTATATTTGAAAGTATGATTTCTATAATGGCGGACAGTAACATACATATATTAAGATACAAAAAGTACATTTACTATGTAATGTGGTTAAGATAGGTTATAACTTAGCAAAATAGATCCATTAGTTGTAGTTTCGTCAATTGAATGAAAGTATTCATTTTTTTGACAAACTAATTTTGATTTTGAAAAATTTGTTCAAAATTGAAGAAAAACAATAATTGGACCAGGTGGTTACCATACTCTGGACTTGTCAAAGTTTCTCCTGCAGCCGAAATTGCTCATTATCATGACAAAAGAGCGTGAAATGTTCCTAAGCACTAATGACCTACTTCAGAGGAGCCCACTTATCTTACAACTTTGATTTTCGTGAAAATCTTCCGGAAAAATGGAGCACCCCTATTACAGCAACATACATCTTATCTTGATATAGCACTGATATAATTTGATACGTCTGTTTAAAGCAAATTCCTCCTGGAAGATGAAGCGTCCGGATTTTCTATTCCCGGATTAAGAAGACGCAACCGTTTATATGTCCTCATGCTTTGATGATACTAAACAATTCTTCAACCGATTAGGTATAATCCGTCATTAACGCCTACCATGCGAAAAAATGAAAATAACATTTCTGTTATTCTCACTCATACACGCCCCCGCATCTTGCACCTCATACTATCTAGCGAGACAAACGTGTTAATGGAGGGAAATAAAGAGACAATAAAAAGAAGAGACGTGAAATAATAGACCGACGGTAATGCTGGGAGCATTTAACAGAAATGCACAAGGAAGAAATAAGCTACTTTCTGCAGGTTGTTACCATAAAAAGATCTCAGCCGATGACAATAAAAATATCAAGGAATAAACAAAGCTACAATTGTTTACTTCGGTAAGAAGAATTTAAAATTAGCAAAATTGCGGGAGGTTGGGTGGGTGGGGTTATACCATTTCTGAAAGCCAGTCTTCGCTCTGTGGTATCAGCTCGACTATGAAGCCAGAGGTAAAGGGTTTGAGTCCACGTGAAATAAAGGATTTCCCCTGCCCTTCAGATGGGGCAGAACAAAGGTGTCGGAGTAGAAGACGACCCACTGAAGATTGTTCAATTGTCATAAGTATTGAGCATAGGCCAACATTTGTCGTTGGATATAAGAAGCAACGAGCGGTGCTACAATCCATACAATAAATTTCATAAATGTATGCAATACTCACGTGAATGAACTAGGTTTGACAACTTCTGCTATATAGTTTAACGAGACGTAATGTATTGAAGTGTTGCTTAGGCACAGATAATAATTAACTCTTGCAAAGTCGCATTTCTCCTTGCTCAAAAGTAGGAATCCATAAGAATTCTGCCATTAAAATATGTCAAATTAAATTTCAAGTGGTATCAAAGGATATTCGAAAATCCAGGTGCTAAAAACATGACAGATCTAGAATAATAACGGTCTCATAGCAAATTCCTGACGGGATGGGATCAGGTGTCCAGAAGGAATCAGCGTTACCTGTTGGCACGCCACAATCGTCGCCAATATTCCACGGAAGCCCTACCACAGTGATACTACAGAAACGCGGAGATCTGCGCCAGGCGTCAGTCATATACATTCCACATTAAACAAGTTCTTAACTATATGTCAATATGTTCTGTTCATCTCACACACAATGAACTAGCGTGTGCGTCTCAGCCATTCCTAAGCACTACACTTAGTGCCATATTAGCATTGCCTGCACTAATTAAATTTTGTAGTGGCTTGATTAATTGCTAACTCGTTGTGAATTACAGCCTCTAGCGACGCGACAAATTACCCATCTTAGTACAAAATAAATGATCAGTTCGCTTTATAACCGTGCGTACAGATACCACATAACAGAAAATGCATGCATCTCTGTGAGTCGAAACCTACATCCAAGCATTGACAGCTGAAACAGATCAATAACCGAGAAACTGCAGTATAACGTGGAACATTATCATATCTTATGCATTTTACAGAAGTGACCAATACTAATAAATCAAATTATAGTATTTTTGTGCATCTATATACTTCCTTTCTCTAGTTGCCTTTTGTTGCTAATTTTACAGGACGTGTATTAACAATCTCTGGTAAAATGCATGTAACGTCATCAAAATCGATTACCTATGTCTGTTTGTACTTATAGAACTTATAGGACAGATACATCTTCGAAATCCCTTCATTATAT
>JACSZP010025305.1:2085-13455 GCA_016161895.1 Pinna nobilis
GCTACATTAGAAACGAAACAAGAAATCAAATGTATGACCGGACGAGACAAGCCGATACTGTGATGGATTTTTTGAAAAGACTCTCAAACGTCCAGTACCAATGCACTACTCAAGGAATCAATTCGACAGGTGCCCTGCCTTACTTGTTCGTATCGCAGAAAAATAAACTAAGGTATTGCAAGATTCCAAAAGCCGGAAGTACATTTTGGATGGAGGTCTTTATCATATTAGATAGAGAGACTGATGATGGTCAAACTTTTGGCAGAAAAAGGGTAGATTTACATATAATAGGTAATAAGCTCCAACGAAAAACATATATTACTGAGATGAAAAGTGAGGAAAATTTAATCATTGTTACCAGAGATCCGTTTTCCAGAATCTATTCGGCTTTCATTGACAAAGTGTTCCTTCCTGGATTGTGGCCGTCTTATCGAAGCATTGCGATAGACAAACGACCTATCTGCGAGAAAAGCAATACCTTCGCCGTTTTTGTGGACTACATAATTAGAACTCATGCTAGAGGTCTTAGGCTTAATGAGCACTGGATTCCAATAACGGAAAAGTGTGACCTCTGTAGGGTTCCATATAATTTCATTCTGAAACAGGAAACATTTCAAAGAGATGTAGCATTTGTGCTGAACAATATTGATATGCAAAATTCTGTCAGGGAGGTCTTATTGCGAGGCTTACAGGAAAATCACATTGAAAACACATTTGAAGAAGTCATCAAAGAATTATCGAAGTTTGCTCAACATGTTCAAGCTGACAATAACTGCTTCTCATTCGTGGATTTCTGTAGTCGGTTATGGAATGCATTTCAAATACAAGGCTACATAAGTGACAATGTTACATTTCCATTAAGTAATTTCGAGAGACTGAATCATTCGTCTGTTCATGAACTTAAGGAAATATATCTGTCAGGGGTTTACAAATATAAACTGACAGCGCATGAGAAACGTCAGCAAAGGGAACAGCATCTTAGGAATGTATATAAAACTATATCTGACGAGTCTCTGCAGAAGATTATTCAGATCTATAACAACGACTTCCGTATATTGGGATACTCCCCGGTACCTCCACATCTTCGGACAGACCAAATATAATGACCAGGATCTGGGTCCGGGATCATAAAATCATTCTCATGCATTTTTTTCATTCACCTGTAGGATTTTCCTCAATTCTAGAAAATTTTCTCAACTTGAGTTATGTTGCGGGTCTTAAAAAATCTCAAATTTCTTTCTCAAGTACCTAATTGAGATAATTCTTAAATATGGTCAGTAGAAGACATAGGTAGGCCCTAGTTTTGAACTGTATATATTCGATGTGCCTCCGCGGCCGAGTGGTTAGCGTGTTCGACTTCGAATCGAAGGGTCCGGGATTCGATTCCCCAAGCCATCCCTGTCTTTCGTCTTGAGGTCCCGTCTCACATAAGAGTGTTGGCACGTTAAAGAACCCTCCCTGCTCTACGAGCATAGGCAAAATTTGTTTTTCACTGGCCCTTCACTGGCACACGGTGACGTCTTCATATGAGTGAAATATTCTTGAGTGGGACGTTAAACACTCAACGCAACAACAACAATAGTAAATATTCAACTTAGAGAATATAAAGTTTTACTCTAGGTCAGAAGATAATCGATATACCGTCACAACCTCGCTTTGAAAACACCTTAATGACTAACTGAAATTGCTCTGGGCCTGAAATCACCAGAAAAACCTCAAGCTTAAACTCAGTTTTCAGCTCAACTGATTTTCTTCGGTTTTGAACCAAATACAGGCAAATTAAGTTAAATGCATTCCAGCATGTTTATTTACATCATACAATTCAAATATGAGTATTGTTAGTGTTTCTCATTGGTGTTTAAATAATCTGGTCTAAAAACCAATTAAGCATATACTCAAATTTTGAGTATCATACTCTTACTACTTTTTCAATACACTGTAATTATTGTGGTTGATTGCTTTTAACTACAACACTATTACTGATAGTTCGATAATATAATATCGATACACATGCTAAAAGAGTTCAATACTTAATTTACTTGTATTTAGTTTAAAATTTAGGAAAAATAATTGAGTCGAGTACTGAGTATGAGTTTTTCTGTTGATTTTTTGCCCCAGTAAGTGTGATGGCCTCCTTTGTGAGGATAAAATAGTCCTAATAAATGATAGAAAGGCTGATTTTTGACGGTTTTTTCTGTTCTGACTACTGATGTGGTCTTTTCAATGAGATGTTCATTAGGCGAGGGACCGCTGTTATATTTCTGTTCCAAATATGAAAATTATGCGCTGTTGATATTTTCCCCCTTATTATAATAGTCATATTGTTAATAACATGGTTTGCTGTTGTTGTTGCTTTGTTGTTTAACGTCCCACTCAAGAAAATTTCACTCATATGGAGACGTCACCGTGTGCCGGTGAAGGGCGACAAATTTTGCCTGTGCTCGGCACTGCTGGTCGTAGAGCAGGGAGGGTTCTTTAACGTACCAACACATGCTGTGACACGGGACCTCGATTTTTACTGTCTCATCCGAAGTACAGGGACGGCCAACCGCGGAGTGGCGCTGCGGGAATCGAACCCCGGACCCCTCGGCTCGAAGTCGAACACGCTAACCACTCGGCCACGGAGGCCCCAATAAAATTATTTAGTCTTAGATATTATTCAAGTTGATTAAACAGGACTCTTTATTTTTGTGGATTAAGATTCAACATTCAAGATTTTATTTTCTCATTTGTCACTTTTAATAACATGGAGAATATACATTGTACGGTAGGATGAAAATGACAGTATTTGCGCATGTGTAAGCTCATTTGAATACATTTAAAAATGGAAAAATACCTTGACAGTAACAAAAAACAATTTGAAACTTGTTAAGCCCGAGAGTNNTTTTTTTTTTTCATTTTCTGTTACGAAAAGAGAATGAAATTTTAAATCATTTGGGTTAAACTGGAATTCGTAAGCTATAAATTCTTATCTACAATCCTTCATTCCTTTAAAAATAAAAATATAACGCATTTCATCCCCTATATATCCTACATTTTCTTTCATTACCCTCTTGATTTGACCATTTTCCAGTTTCTATGGGTAGTTTGTGATTAGTTGTCCTAAACCTAGCTGAAATACGCTTTTGACCCGTAGATAGATTAGAAAGTATATATCCTTGATATTTAAAAGTTAACTGTGTAAGTATTCTATTTGTTAAAGTTATAGGTGATGTATTACATTTGGATACCATTCTTGTATAAACTGATCTTCTAAAGTTTGTTTCTAATAGTTAATAATCCAGTGAATATTCAGTTGTTGTACATTGTATAAAACAAAAATGAATAAGATATTCCACATTGATCTAATATTCTCTTTAAGTTTTACAAACCATTTGGATTCATAATCAGTACAGCATATATGAAAAATAAAATTGTTTAAGATACAACACAATTATTCTTGTTTTCTGTGTAAAACCCTGGGCCAAAAAGAAACAATTCTTGTCTTAATAAGTATATATAATGGTGTCCTTCCTAACTCACCATAAACCTAGTAATGTGTTGTAAATGATTTGAGCTTTAACATTTGCAGAATTCAAATACACTTTTTCGTTGATTTCATTATTTCCAAATCCTCATGGAGTCATTATGTCGTTCCAACTGAGCAATTTATCCGTTTCCTCGATTTACGTTATACATGTAATTTACTTGTACTTATATTGACTGATATTATCATCATCATCATTAAACAAAGACAATTAACAGCTATTGTGAATGGCTTAGACAAGAAGAACTCGTTATTATCTTGTTGTTGTTGTTGTTGCGTTGTTGTTTAATGTCCCACTCAAGAATATTTCACTCATATGGAGACGTCACCGATTGCCGGTGAAGGGCGACAAATTTTGCATGTGCTCGGCACTGCTGGCCGTAGAACAGGGAGGGTTCTTTAACGTGCCAACATTTACTGTCTCATCCGAAAGACAAGGACGGCCAACCGCGGAGTGGCGCCTGCGGGAATCGAACCCCGGACCCCTCGGCTCGAAGTCGAACACGCTAACCACTCGACCACTGTTATTATCTTGTATAGACTAATCTATAAATGTGTTCGAAAAGGAACAATACTTACGTCTATGAAAGGTAGAGAAAGACGCCAAATAGATGAGAGTAAAAAAAGTAAATTATCGGTTTTATATAAAATGCCAGCTGTTATTAGATCAAATGATACTCAAATATTGACTGGTATTATCCTAGCAAGGTCTCCTCGGTTTTTCATCTGATATATTCGGGTGTAACTTATAAGACAATGCACTTGCAAAGAAAATAACGTCCTTGTTATAAAAGTGAGCATTTGATCACATATAAAAGTCGTCATTTGATCTCTTAGAAATGAAAATTATGATAGTTTATCGTAAATCAAAACTAACATTTAGCCGTCAAACTAGAAAACATTAGGTTCGATATAAACACGAGTTTGAATTAATTTGTTTTTGAAAATTCGTTTGATTTATTCGTCAGCTGACATATTAGATGTTATTTGTTTGTAAAACCTAATCAACATCATACTCAGATGTAGGGGCCTCCGTGGCCGAGTGGTTAGCGTGTTCGACTTCGAATCGAAGGGTCCGGGGTTCGATTCCTGCAACGCCACTCTACGGTTGGCCGTCCATGTCTTTCAGACGAGACAGTAAAAACCGAGGTCCCGTGTCACAGTAGGTGTTGGCACGTTAAAGAACCGTCCCTGCTCTGCGGCCAGCAGTGCCGAACATAAGCAAACATAGTCGCTCTTCACCGTCACACGGTGACGTCTCCATATGAGTGAAATATTCTTGAGTGGAACGTTAAAAAACAATGCAATACTCAGATGTATATTTGGTTCGAATGCTGTCCGACTCGTATTAAACCAATTGTTAGACTGTACTTCACACACCAATTTTGACTACGGTTTACTCCGTTCACCCAATCAAGGTTAAAAGCTGTGACGGCCGGTGTCGCTGGTCGGCAGAAGATGCTTACTCTCCTCTGATAACCTGATTATATATCTACCTTCCTATTAATTTTAAGTAAATTCCCCCATGGTTGGATATATATCTGTTTAACGTCCCACTCACGAATCTTTCAGTTAAATGGAGATGTCACCGTGTACCGGTTAACGTCGACAAAGTTTTGCATATGCTAGGCACGTATGGCCGTAGAGCATGGAGGGTTCCTTAACGTGCCAACACCTACTGTGAATTAGGACCTTGGTTTTTACTGTCTCCGAAAGACAGGCACGACCAACCACATCGTGGCTTGGGCTCGGACATGCAAACCACTGGGCCGCGGCAGTTCCAAATTTCCCCATGAAAACTATTTAAGGTTGTCATTTCTGAAACTTATGTGGTTCAACACATCAACACTGACCCATCCAGTACTGTGGATAGAATTATTCGTAACTCCAACCAAAGGAGACTTATCATCAATACAAAATCGACATGATAAAATAAAAATCAAACACCTCTCTTCCTCAATAATTTATTTCATGTGAAGGATTCCTTTCTACTTCTCTAGACACATATACATGCAATTGATAATTTCACAGTGCCTTCCTCAATCAAGCGCTGTTTAAATGAATTTTGGTCACCCAGTCTAATTCCCTTCTGAAAAATTGTCTGACGCTTTCGGATTTGAACTCAGGTCTTTTCAGTTATGAAGAAACCAGCACAAAATTAAGTGACCTTCAGAGATTTCTCTCAAGTCTTTCTGCTTCACAAGGTACATATACATGTAACTGATAATTCACATCAATTCACAAAAATCTAGCGCTTTATAAGTACAAAATGTATTTCAAAAGCAACAGTATTTTTTAAAATTGCTATACAAACCTAGACAAGGAAGATTCAGGCAATGTGTGCGCAGTGACCTTGGTCAAGAAGTAAATGATTGCAATCTCACTTCAAGGTAACATGAAAGTATGACAGCCAGGACAAAAAGTAATCAATGACTACAAATCAAAATTTGTGCAAAATCGATTTTTCTTTCATTGTTATATGAAGTACTGGCATAAAACAAAATTGCTGACTGTGTGCACTGACTTTGAATTCATGGTTATGACCTTGGTTCAAGGTAAGATTTAACAGACTGACTGAATGGAATCCTCTTAGTAATGAAGTTGAAGTTTTTCATCTATACAGGGTTATTTTTGCCCCTGTGTTATATACACCCAAATCCACTTTTGCCCCGTTTTTCATTTGCCCAGTTTTATCATTGAACTAAATTCAAGTTAGATCAGAGAGATAATTTTTGTCATTCAACATCACTGAATGGTGTATGTGCTTTAAGTTATCCATGTACTTGGTAAATCATAAATGAATGAAAGAATGATATACATGTACATGTTCAATGAATTTGAGCAAGGAAAGCTATAAAATGAGTGCAATTCTGAATGAATTATGCACCTTGGGTGATTGCTACACCATGAATGAATGATTCACCAAGCATCACACAGAATGACTGATAACAGATTTGGTAGAGCTTTTTATTATACCTTTAATACATATCTCTGCTTCTGATTAGTCTAAATCACATCATGTGATCGAAAACATTATTTATGTCACCCTCAAACATTTATGTCACCCTCCTGACCGGTTCATGTCACCCTCTCGCACACCTAGCTGTTCTGTTTCTTACATTGTGACGTAATAAGCCAAGACAGAAACTCTCAATGAATGTATAGCGTTGCGCTCTCCGACAGGAAGGCCTAGTGCCTATGTTCAAAATCAAATTCCTAGTTTCTGAAGAAGATAGTCTTTATTGATTCTGTATTTCGGTATAATAAACAATTCATTGCCCTGATTGGAGGGAGATATGAAGATTTGTTTACCCGCGACAAGTCACATTTCCCTCGGGTTCCGCCCTCGGGGAATATGACTTGCCTTGGGTAAACAAATCTTCATATCTCCCTCCAACAAGGGCAATAAATGTATACTGTGTTCTGTGGTGTGAAATTACACTTCATGCTGCTGATAAGGTTGACCTCCAATGCTTCTCTTAACAAGAGGCCGTACGGGCCTTAATGGTCACCTGGGAAACAATCATCCCTGTGGATTGTTTATTGACAGATTTTAATTCTATTTACAAATTTTGTAGATATTGACAAAATAATCATGCACAAAAATTTGAAAATCATCTGATCAAAACAGTCACTCTTAAGAAGTTCAAAATGACTCAACCAATCAGAAGCAACAGTAGCCATCTGCATTTTGCATGGCCCTGAAAAGTAACAACACTTGTGTGGAACCTTGTGTAGAACATCTGTACCAAGTTTGGGTCTGATCCATTTAGTGGTTCTTGAGAAGAAATTCAAAATGTCTCAGCCAATCAGAGGCCATGGTGGCCATCCTGGATTTGGCATGGCTCCGAAAAGTAATAAATTTGTGTGGGACCTTGTGTACAACATCTGTGCTAAGTTTGGCCCTGGTACATTCAGAGGTTCTTGAAAAGAATTTCAAAATGTGAAGTTAACGCACGACGGACAACAACGGACAAAAAGTGATTGCAATAAGTCACCATGAGCAAAGGTCAGGTGTCCTAAAAATACAAATGTAATTAATCAATCAATCAATAATTTGTACATAAATAAACCAGCTCCTCTTTGAATCAATGAAACAAACTGTCACAGGATTTTTTGTTTACATGCAGTAGATTCTCTTGTCAGAAGGCAATAAATCTCAACTCTTTCAACCCCCAGTATCAGAATGGTATGTTCTTTTCTATTTCTTAGGCCAGTCCATTGGCATCTGTGGTGTTGAGAAGGTTTATGCATGTAATCGACTATTCTTCCTTTATGATAATTTCATTAATATGACATTTGTGTCTGATATCCTAGTAAGTTTTGTATGTTAAAATATGATGATAGCATACAGCTAACATTTGTACGACAAGAACCATAACTCTGGTGACAAATGACTGATTAACATTGACAATCAAAGGCTCTGAAGTAGCACAAAGACAGATTACAACTAGAGCTGTCCTAATGGAACTTATATTATACCCCTGTAGTAGAAAAGTTGAAAAAAAGAATTTTTGACTTTGACCTTTGGATCCCAAAATCAATAGGGATACTCCTTGAGTCATGGGCAACCCATGTCCATGTGTGAAGTATCAACACTGTAGACCCCACAGTTACTGGCGTTTTGGTGCAGAAACCATTTTCATGTGACCTTGACCTTTGACCTTCCGACCCTAAAATCTGTAGGGGTCCTCCTTGAGTTATTGGAAATCTATGTGTGAAGTATCAACATTGTTGACCCACGGATACTTTAGTTATGGTGTGGAAACCATATTCAAGGAACAAAGTCATATAACCTTGACCTTTGGACCCAATAGGATCAATAGGGATCCTCCTTGAGTTATTGGAAACCCATGTGTGTAGTATCAACATTGTAGACCAATGGAAACTTGAGTTATGGTGCGGAAATACATGGACAAACAGACGGATGGACAGACTGACATGGTGAATCCAGTATATCCCCCTACAATTTTTTTCCCACGGTGGGGAGGGGGGGGGGGGGGGGGGGGGGGGGGGGGGAGATGGGTGGCTGGCTGGCTGGCTGGAGGGGGGTTTAGATTATTTCACCCTGACGTGAGGGCATGATTATTTTTCTCCCATCATAATTACTGTATCCTCAAGTGAGGGCATGATTATTTTACACCCAAGGGAGGGGATGATTATTTTTCTCCCATCATATTTACCCTCAAGAGGGGGGGGGGGGGGGGGGGGGTGTGCCTCCATGCCAAGTGTTTGACTTCGATGGGAGGATCAGGGGTTGGCCGTCCCTGTCTTTCAGATGAGACAGTAAACATTGAGTTCCCAGTGTCACAGTTAAAGAACCCTCCCTGCTGTATGGCCAGCAGTGTTGAGCATAGGCAAAATTTGTTACCCTTCACTGGCACACGGTGACGTCTCCATACATGTGTAAGAATGAAAAACGTTAAACAACCCTCATGGGAGGGGATGATTATTTTTCTCCCATCATATTATCTGCATTTCTACTGTCAAACCAAAAACATGTAAACAAAAGTTGAATGGCGTGAGAATAAGGTAAGCAAGCGTCATCGATGACCATGAGTAAAATAAATAAATTCAATCCAAACCTAAAGTGTCAACTCAGAAATATGTTTTCATGTTTGTATTAAATTGTTTTGTTTTTTTTTTATGTTTGAAGCGACCGAGAGTGACGTCAAGGAGATAGTGACCCTAAGGGTTGACGAGGAAATCTTGTCCAGTCAAAATGGGAGATAAATGTGCAAATGATGGGATGAAAATGCTTCATCACTCTGGTATTTTATTAACCATAAATTTCAAAACAGCAAATTGAAAAGTAAGATGTGTTTGCAAGAAATGGATGCCCTATTCAACAGTAAAGCAACATTGGTCCAGGATAGATTCGTACAAAGAATGCTCTCAAAAGAAAGGTCTCTTCTAGAAAATGACATCTGAAATATAGCGCCGTTGTGTACAGTTCAAAATTATTGGTAAGTCTAAGATTTACAAATTATATGCCTTTGAATCTCTGATTACTGGCAAATTATAAAGTATGAGCAAATCTGAATCATAATATATGATTCACTGTTTTCTCCATCTGTTAAAGCTCTGCAAAGCGGAACTAAATGTCTGAAGTAAAGAATGTGTAGTCCTGGAGCGGAGTAGAAGAGATCCCGCCTCGGCCTTGAATCCACAATCATGTAGCTGACTTGCCACTTTGTCCACCGACATAAAGTCTGGAGTGGTGGTGGCAGGATCCTGATTGGCTAAGAGATAGTCCGTGACCACCGGGTAATATAGAGTATGCACAAGCTTAGGGACTAGACTCCTCTCCAAGAGGAGACAACTCAGTTCGTCATCAGACTGGACCTGTAATTAAGAAATAAAAATGAAATATTGAAAAAACTACACTGCATCCAGAGGCTTATTGCATTACAGTTGAACACACTTATATCGAACTCTGTTTTTTGAAATACAGCGGAGCCTCATTAATCCGGACACCTTGGTTCCCAAGCAAATTCCCAAATAAATGAAGCGTCCGGATTACGGAAACACACATATCATAATTTGCAAGGCAATCTGAAAAATTTGTTCCCTTGAAATGCCGTCTTGAATAAAGTAATTTGAAAATGTAGTTCCCTAGATATGTTGTCCAGAAGGTGAAGCATCCGGATTATTGGCGTCGGGATTAATGAGGCACGACTGTACAGGAAAAATTGAAATGATTCTAAATTTCTGGCTATGTTACCTTCATTTGAAATAATCTGATTTCTGGCTAAACTACTGGCAATGATTTTAATTTGTGGCTTTACTACTTAGTTACAATTTCAACCTAGGTATTTTGAAAACCCTGCTCATTTGAAAGAAAAAAATCATTATGTTATGGTTTCACTATATCTAGGGTTGACATTATTTGTAATAATACATCTAGAGTTGGTCAATTCGTGAGCTTCAACGGCTCAGAAGTTGAATGCTCGTCTTTAGGTTGGGAAGTCGTGGGATCAAACCTCGGCTGGGGCGAGTCGATTTTCCTGTCCTTCAGATGAGACAGTAGAGATCGAGGTCCCATGTGGCAGGATATGACGGTATGATCAAGAACCATCAATGCTCAAAAGTCCAAAGTGCCAAGCATAGGCCATTCCAGTGTTTTCCCTAAGAACCGGCTGCCTGCCAAATTGACCGTTTCAAGCTATTTTCTGGCCGGTTCAAATCTAAGATTTGAACATCTTTTAGAGGGGAGAAACCCCCAAGACCCCTGTTCTTGGCCTATTCAATTCATTTTCAAGCCTGTTCAAATAAAACGAAGGGAAAACACTGCCATTCACCATTGTTAGGTAAATCAGTGAAACGTTCTGTAGTGGGACAATTAAACAACATGAAAACAAACAAAGCAAAATATTTAATTGTTTACAGTGTGACCTGTTACGGACATATCCATTTAACATGAACTCACTGCTCTACCTTTTGTGTTTTATGTAGTTATCTTGATTCAAATTGTTTGAATACAATGTTCATTCATATAAGAAGTGTCACTACATGAAACAAGCTCTTCAAACAGACATTTTATATCAGCTGAGAGAGTTAGCCTACTGTAATCCAATCAGCATGTTGCATTTCTATTGTCAACACCTATAAAGAGTCAGTTCCTGTTTTAATGTTCCGTCTGAATAACTCCCCCCCCCNNACACATATTACAACCACACACACCATAACCACAAATCACAAACACTCATATCAGATGCCAAGCACTTGATAAAGGATCGTCTTTTATTATTTGTTTCTGTCAAGAATCAAACCCAGGACCTCCTGCACACAAATTCAGTTATTGTACGACACTACTTTTCTTACCTGTTTGAATCCCTCCAGCA
>JACSZP010025307.1:0-10591 GCA_016161895.1 Pinna nobilis
TTGAGAATCCTCAAAAGGCTCAAAAACCTACTATGAGTCAGTCATTGAGCGATATTTCAGCTAAAGATGAATTGAAAGTAAGTTGTGATTATTTAAATATTGAAGCAGTACAAGTCCTAACTTCTGCTTGAAATGCAACTTATGTTCATGGTTGTTTTGGATATTATGCATAGACAGAAATCAAGTTCTTTATTTACTCAGAATCTTTAACCCTTCAACATCACAGGCCATAATAGACAAAAGAGAAGGACATACCGGTATGTTTTTGTACTTGCAATTGAAAGGGTTAATTGCAATTTGAAGGCATAATAATTACGAATCATTACAGCTGTAAGATGCTAGTCTGTACATAATAACACACATTTGTATCATTCAATGTATTACATGCATATTAACTGCAAAAAAGTGGTATAGAATGAGCAAGATAATGAAATTATTTAAATTCACTGTGGTTTTAATATAACTGAAATATTAAATGACTGCTTTTTGATATAAAATTGAAAAGAATGGTTCATGAATAACAAAAGGATTGGGGTAGTATTGTCCTATAGCAAAACATTGTTCTGTAGAAGTGACAATTTTCCAGTATGGAGCAACCAGAGTTAGAATTCAGTAATTTCATCAACATGTGTGACAACCTGGTGATCAGTTGCATTTTGAACTTTGACTCCACGATATATCATACTGATTAGTTAGATTCATATGTAAAGTCATCCTTGGTCCCCAATGGTATTCTCGGCCATGGCTGAATACCTCTGGTTAAGACAATAGAATTCTGGGATTGTTATTTCACATTCAAAGCATTGTGATTGGCTGTAAAATAATACATTTCACCCCATCAGGTAATGGTTAATGAGTATGCTTTGGGTAGGGCTTTGTTATGCTGCTAATGCTTATGGAAATTCTCACATTTATTCCTTGATGAACTTGCCCAAAATCATTTAAGTATGATTTCATTGCCTTATTTTATTCATGAATATATACATGTGTATATATTTCACAGAATCCCCCAGAACCGAGGGTATTTAGCCATGGATGCAAATACCCAGGGAAATTGAGAATGATATAGAGAAGTAGGTTTCTGAGAAGATGAATGCATGTTGTATATGAATGTTATATAGAGACTAGCTGTTGACATAAAGTTATGTATAAATGAGTAAGAGGTTATCAATAGTTATTTTTACAGATTTTGAATCACCATGAGTCATTAGACATTGTCTCTGCTGTTTACAAGTACATGTAAATGTGAATGATTTTTATTTCACTTGACCTTTAACCTCTCATATTTGTTTTGTATCTTGTCTGTTACATCATTAAGAGGTCGGAGGGTAGTAATTGACATTTAGTTCTTTGTTGTACTTTTGTTTACTTTGAACAAACTGGTAATGGATACAGGTGATTGTTGTCATAGTTACTTGTTTCCTGTAGCTGTAAATCATTAAATGATGTTTTATTGTATTATTTGTCTGTGTTGCTGTCTGATTGGTTGGTTGGTTGTATTGTTGTTTAACGTCCCACTCAAGAATCTGTCACTTCTATGGAGACATGACTGTGTGCCGATGAAGGACTACTATAATATTGCCTATGCTTGGCACTTATGGCTGTAGAGCAGGGAGGCTTTTTAATGTGCCAACACCTACTGTGACACATGACTCTTCTTGTAATTGTCAACCTTAAAGATATATTCTAAGGTGTTAACTAATCACATATGCATGTCACAGATATATACTGAGAGTCTGTTATGGTTCTATGGAAAAGTGCTGACCTCTGGACCAGGAGGTCAAAGGTTAAAGTTTCACTGATAGTGCCACTGGTCTTTCCTTCCCATCAGAGGAGACAGTAAAACACTACACCATGGAGAAGGTTTGGCTTGACATGTTAAAAGTCTCTCACTGCTTAGGATTAAGTACTTAGCATAACTCAGTATTGTTGAAGCCTATTGCAGCTTGAAACAAGGCAATTATTAAAGTGATTGATGTATGCTCTAGGAAAGCTAATTTTACAAGCAGATAAGTAAACATGTTGCGATCTGTGAATGGAAATAATTCAGTAGTAAACTAGTTGTGTCAAAATTTGAGAATGACCATGACCTTTGACCTTGGTCAAGATAATTGCACACCTTTGTATTTTATTTGATGGGTAGCATTTGTGAAAATTATTATCAAGGACTCGCAATATTGGAAGATGTAGGGAAAATAAGCTTTTAACTTAAAATTTGAGAATGACCTTGACCTTTGACCTTGGGTCAAGGTCAGTGCACACCTGTAGGCCTATGCCATGATTAACATTTGTGTGAATTATTATCCAGGTTATTCAATACTAGAAAGAAATGTTGCTAAAATAAGATTTCAAGACCTAAATCCAGAATGACCTTGACCTTTTAAATTTAACCATGAGACAAGGTGAGCCTCAGGCCTACATGTATGACATTGGGATCATATTGTGCAAGTATGACCTAAATTCATGAGAGGGTTCAGAAGATATGACATCGGACACTCAGACGGACAAAGCGGCAATTAAATCTGAAAAAATGAAATTTTTCAAGGAGTATAATTATCACAAAAAAGGATTAATTCTGATAATGTTGTAAAGGAAACAAATCACTTGAATTAAGAGACACTCTTTCATATGCAACCATTGTTGCACAGTCTCCTGAAATAGATCACTGGTAGGTTGTACTATACTACATGATCATGTAAGCCTAGATGTAGATCGATTGCTTGATTTTCTTAAACTTTCAATAAAAACCAAGTACAAGTGTACATTTAACTGTTTTCTTTCACGAAATACTACGATGAATATCAAAAGTCCACATATGTATTCAAATAACACATTTTATTACAATTTGGATGTTGTTCATATTCAAATGTTGCACATGGCTAATGATGTATGTCTGATCTAGATGGCTGATTAAAGAAACAGAAGAAAAGCAGCAGATGGGCTTAATATTTCATTAACGCTACTGCATTTTATTTCAAACTTCTTTCAAATGAATTATATAAGTACATGTGTATATGTATTCCAGTAATTATTCTCAAGAATGGTATAGACATCTCTCATCTATAAGGCCTGTGAGTGGCCCCTGTGAGTTCTAGGAATGATAATTAACACTGCCAAGATCCACTGCCTTGTCAATTCCAGTGAAAAATATAGGTTACAACATGGTAAACTTCATATTTTACATCATATCGGCCCAAGTGTTCTATAGCAGATTGAGGGTTTTAGCATGATTACTACGAGAGATTTATTTCACCCAAACTTGTATGAGTAATTTGTACTTTTAAGTTCAAACTTTCTAAATATCTCTGAGTTTATAAACAAACATTTTTCAAAAACATCAGTAATAATGAAAATTTTTTACATATAAATAATTTGATTTTGGTGTAATAAAGGTCAATTACTTTTTTATGAAACTGGTAACAACACGGTGAACAAATGATTACTCTTTAAAATCCAGGTACATGTAAATTTACAAATAGAGAAAAAACACAACATGCAAACATAATGATAATAAATTATTTATTCATAAATAATTCAACTTAAAAATCACAATTTCCTCTAAATAAGATTTAAACGTTCGTATGCTGCTGTGTTTTGTGCACTAGGTGAACTTTACCTTGTAACCAAGAAAAATGTACATGTATAAAGGGAAAACTTTTGCTCCTGTTTTGTTTTTACCCTTTTTGTCCTGATCATCAGAGGACAAATTCAAAACTGAGTGAACTCAAAATGGATAATCATTGAAAAAATTTATGATGAGACTGGGCTAGTTTTAAATGGGGCGAAACTGTTTGCAAGTGTATCAGAGCGAAAATAACCCTGCATACAGTATTAGCCTATGCAGTTGTGGTTTATGATGAAATCAGAAGTAGACATTCAAGTCTGTATATATTTATCACATAAGACAGGTTTTCCTTTAATTCAGTGGATCGCTAAGGCAGGTTAGACTGTATTAACATTCAGTCTGTTAATCACTCTTTCAGACTGTTTTAACCTCACTTAGGTGACCACCTCACTAATCAGACCAGTTTTAGAAAGTCACTTGAATACATGTAGTGTTTAAAGTATGATTCCACTTCAAATATTTACCATAAAACAAATGTCATGCTCAAAATCACAAACCTAGGGAAAATATTACAAATAACACAGCTTCTGTTGGATATAAAACAACAACACATTCAATATAGACTAACATTAACTATTTTCACTGCTTCTAGCAGACAAAATATAAATAGAAGTAAAAACATCTAGTAACTGGACGGTAACGTATTGTATACATATTTCTATGGGATATTTCTAAATCACATTATATCAACTTACACACGAAAGATAAAAGTGATTTCAAACATAATTTTAATACAAGTATTGATATAGATTATTGTAAACCCAGAAATTTTTGTGGAACTTTATTTTAGCAAATCAACGGTCATATAATTATTCGCGATACTTTATTTTCGCGCTTGTGAATTTTCGTTCATTAATTTGTGTTGTTTGATGCATTGAAATATCAGGTTATTATATTTAGCGATGACTTTGTTTTAGCGAGTGAGTGTTCTCGCGTAATTATATGAAAATGAAATTCTCGCGAATATTACTGGATGTACAGTACATGTATCAGCCTTATTTAAACTAAATACTTATCAAAAATATTTGTACATTGTACATGCAATTATAATAAAACTGCAACTTAGAATCTACACACACTTGGGAGACAACATCATCACTAAGACCACAGATTAAGTCACTTTTAGATCAGACTTGAGGATGAGCAGACCTTTACAATCAGACCAGCTTGCTTATCAGATAATTCTATAACAGTCATTTTCAGTGGTCTGAGAAGTTAGGTTCCACTGTACTTAAAAGTGAATTTACACAATATAACATAACAAATTCATGAAGGCTGAAAACAATAGGATTTTGTTTCACCACTTATTGGAAGACTTTTTGTAGATACAGAAAATTTTCAATGAGTTTAACTTCAACGACTAATTTCTCACTGTGTCAAACTTTTCTCAAAGTCTGAATTATTTCCTTTTAAGACTTGAAGTTTTAAGAGTCAAATTTCTTGTTGTCTTGAATAAAATTGTTTGTCCCTTTGCAATAAAAACAACGGAAATCAGTACAAAAAGTCAGACTTATAAAGTTATCTGTTGAGTTCCACACATCAGTATTTTTACACCTTTTGCCAGCTAATTACTAAGTCACTGCCCAATAAAACTACCGGTACCAATGTAGTGAAATTAAAAGCCTCATTTGTTCCATTTTGTGCATGTAATGAAAGAAAGACAAAAACAAATAAATAGATAGTAACTACCCTTATATTTTTTTTGAATTCCCCAGTCAAGTTTACAGATGTATTGGGGTTGTTGATGTGTTGTTGCTTGTGACCATATGCCAGTGACAGTCTATTAAGTTTGATTATGTCCAGCCATTGAGCAGTGAGAATTCATTACCATGCCAACACCTACTGTTCCATTGGATCTTCACTGTTTTATCTGAAGGATGGGAATAGCCATCCCACTCCAACATGTGGACTCGATCCCATGACCTCATGATCACAAGGCAAACATGCTAACCGTAGATGCAGCAAGGAGAAGGTGTGTCAATAGTAATGATATTTGCCCTCCAGGTCTTAACAACTTTTTCTCTATTATTCATGTATACCATGACTAAAGTTTTTATGGTAGCCTTTATCATTACAGTACACATTAGAAAAAATATCAAAACGTTGTGAAATAAGGCAACAATGTAATACCGGGTTATAGTTCCTAAAATGTAGGTCAACTACATAGATATTATCACTAAGTAAAATATGTTTTGTTTTTGCTAAACAATCATATATTGGTTCTTTTGTTTGTTGTTTTTTTTATTTTTAGGATGCACAAGGGATCTCCATTACAAGATGATTAAAAGATAGAATTTAGGCCAACAGATTTCTAAGCTCTAATTGAAACAGTAGTCAGGACCAAAGTCTGTATGTGAGAGAGAAAGCCAGTTTACCTGTGTATGTTCAGTAGCCTACATGACAATATAAGTTTCTCCTGCCACTACTGCAATGGTGACCTGGGGGTTAAGTGTCCTACTCTTTTGCAGGACATTCAAGTTAGACACTAAAAAGTAACAAATCCAAGTTGTCATATGATGTTGCATTGCTGTTTTATCATCCCACTCAAGAATTTTACCTTCATATGATGACATCACCATAATGCCATTGAAGGCCTAACAATTTGACCTAGGCTTGGCACTTATGGCCATTAGGACAGTGAAGGTTCTTTAATGTGTTGATGTCTTCTGTGACAGGGGACTTTGGTTTTTACTATGTCATCTGCAGGAAAGGTAAAGCCAATGTACCCACCAAGAAGATTTGAACACATGACCTCACCATCTGTAGGCAAACATGCTAACAATACCTAAGATAACTAAATAGGTAGCATCTGTTGCTGATATTTAGATCCTATGCAAGCATTTGTTGATTACTAGTAGTTTACACTTAAAGTTATTTCTTATCATGAAGCTGTGTTGAAAGTGATATTTTGTGTATATTATCTATTCATACTCTTCTTTTGCCAAATCTGACAGAAGAGTCAAAAGTGTGGATAACTAGTAATAGAACCATATCAAACTGTAAATCAACATATGCAAGTTTGGGCACAGGTGTGGTAAAGCTACAAGATATAGTGTATTGGACTGTGATTTTCAAAGCATCATTATGCTATAGGAAGTGGAAGTGGACTTGAATCAAAGTAATGACACCTTTAATAGGTCGTTGGCAACAACGATGTATGATATTTTCTCCTTTCAAGGTAAGAAGGAGAAAATAAGGTCTGGAAAAGAATTCTGGTCATGTTTGCACTGTGACCATGACATTGTAAATGCAACATTGGGTCAAGGTCATGCCACATCCTTGTACCATGATCAACTAAAGAGTGAAATATACTCTCCCTACAAGGTGAAATCAAGAATGAAATGTCCCAGACAAGAATTCTGACCATGATTGCACTGGGACAGTGCCCTGGTAGACATGAAACTCTCCTAGGAAATAGACATTGATTTACAGAAGATACATGTAAAGTTATGTTTCAGAAAAGAACCGGTAAAAGTGTGCACTTCCATCTTGACCTGTAGTTGTGACCTTGGATTCAGCTCATGTCAAATCATAAGGTTACAGACAAAATAACAAACTTGCCAAGTCTTCCCCTTACATAGTGAGACTCCATATTTTTGGTGTTCAATTTTAGAGGTTTATTCAAGGAAATACACCTTAAGCCTCTAAGGGGAGACTTTGCCATAAGGGTATGTGTAATATTAAAGCTAAACTGCACTTCATTCAAAAGTTGTGTTTATGCAGACTAACAGACTGACCAAAAACATAATGAGATGAAAACAAGATTGGCAAACAAACAACCTGAAATCACATTATAAGATGAAAACAAGACTGGCAAACAAATAACCTGAAATTGATTTATTCCGCATTGTTGGCATACAGTATATAGATAATACTGGAAAACTTAATATAACAGATAACACTGGCAAATAAGAGAAGGTTAATTCTATATCTAACATGGAATGTATGTATTCTACAGTTAAATACAGTTCCAATCAAACAAATATAAATCTTAAATCTTCTACAGAAGGGTCAGTCTACATACGAATTTAGTGCTATAAAGAACTGACAGTTAATCCCCTACAAACCTGCAATTGTCATGTCTGCTCTTACACTAAAGAAGCACTATTTTCTTGGGAAAAAATAAAATGGTAATTAGGATAAAAATTACACTTTTCTGAAAAGATACAATATCCCAATTATCCTTGCATGTTTGTATGATTTAGTCATAACAGTGTAAACAAATACTATTTCACTAGGTATTCTGCTAAACGCAAAAACTAACTACCATTTGGTGGGCACAAAAATGAATAGGCATATCAGTACTGTTGTTACTCAATATCAATATAATGACACTTACAGAAAATATTTTGAAAACAACTGTACTCTCAGATGCGATTCTTGCACCTTTTCCAAAGAGGATTATGTATTTTTTTTATATTACCAGTATGAAATAAAAGATCAAAAACTAATTTAGTGCATGCTTTATTAAGATTGTAAAGAGTAGTAGGCCTACTTGTTGTTTGTGAGTCCTTTTGCATATTACCATTCTGGAAAAGGTTAAAAAAAAATTTTGCATGGACTGTATAAGATATAATTTTGTAGATTCAGTGATGATGGTTTTATACAACTTTTATTTACCGAATTTTGACACCCAAACTAACGGTGTATTCCAAAGGAAAATGAGACAAAAATTTAAATATAAACCTATTTTGTGCTACAGTATCCAATCTACATCTGAACAACCAATGCAAAACCATCAGTTTGAAAGAAATTTAAAAAAAAAAAGGGGGATGGAAACAAGAACTGGTCAGTAGAATGAAACTGATTATAATTTTGCGTTTACATTCAACTCCACATAGAACGAAGTCGAAGGGAGCAAGATATCTGCCTTGCTATTGCCGATCTTTGTTATTCGCATTCACAAATTAATACAAGGTAAGTGCAACGGGAATAGAAGTCTCCTTGTAACAACCGGTACCTTGTTACATGCGATCTGGTTATATGCGGAGTTGACTGTAATTCTTAAATTTGATTACTAAAATTTGAAATTATAACATATTACCATGATTTTGAAAATTGGCATACAAAAAAAAAAAATTTAGAAAACAAACAAACAAAACAAAAAGTAAAACACTGAAGCAAAAGTTTAGGAACAGAGAAATTTAGAACACATAAATAAAAACAAATATATTTAATAGTGAATATGGCCATGAAATTCTCATATAAAAATTTCTTACGATTTTATATGATATTTCAATTTGAAAAATAGTTAATAAGAAATACACACTGCATAGATATTATCTGACTGTGTTAGTATATCATGCTTAGTAGTGATAGTTAAATGTGTTTAATTGCTCACAATCGGTCCCCTACCAGCATATAACATCCAAAGGCAATAACTCAGCTAAAGATAACTAAAGATGGCTAGAGTGAAACTTAAATTGATGTGTGACACACATGGGAAAAAAATCATTTTCATATAGCAGCAAAAATAGTTAGAAAACAGAATATATAACATCCTTCAAAGTTCAACAGCAACAGCTCTGCAAAAAATAGATCAACCAGAACAAAATATGTAACTTTTTGAAATACATCCACAAATTAAAAAAAAAATCAATCTGCAAACACCCCCTCCCCCCAAAAAAACCCAACAACAAACAAAACAAAAACCCCCAAAATCAAACATTCAAATAAAAAAAGCACGAAAATTGATAATTTCATGGAACTTTCAGTCAAAGACAGACATCAATCTGCTAAAGATAGATCAATGGAACGGAACTTCAAATCAACTTCTCATTGATATACAATAACATACAAAAATATCATTTCTAATCTACAGTGACAGTAGAAAACCTGTGGCATAACAGACAGACAGGCAACTATACCTCCCCTGTAACTCGCCGGTCGAGTCCTCTCCTTGAACTTACTGGTAGGGGACTTTTTAAAGATACAACTCGCCGGTCGAGTCCTCTCCTTGAACTTACTGGTAGGGGACTTATAAAAGATACAATCAAGTGATATCGATTCCTGATTACTACTATGACAAAAATAATCAAAATGATGATAATTAAAATGAAATCTATCTTAATATCAACCTGATTTTACAAGTACGTCAACCTTTTTTTGTCTATTTTACCCATAAAATCTTAAAAACATACAGATATTATTAGTATTATATTACAGTGAAAATAAATGAATATTATAATAAATATAATGATATTGAAAATCACCACCATAATAGTTACAAACAACAGTGATAATGATAAACAATAAATATATGAAATTGAAATGTACAGACCTTATTGCACTGTAGTGGGCTACACAATCCTCTATATGTCACCAGTATTAGTCTGGTGTTAGTGTCATACACCTAAGTCATGACTACAAAAGTCAATTTTTTTTCTATAATGGTTTCGACAAAAACATTGTGAAATTTCGAAATGTGGAAATTGTATCAAAAGGTGCACAATTTAAGACTTTGGAAATTGACAATTATTTTTTTCAGAAAGATTTACATTTGTGCTAGTTAGAATACTCCAAAGATAAATAGCATTTATAAGTTCAAGGTCTGAAATAACCTTGATGTGTGTTTCTAAGTTTTAACTGGGATATTCTGCTTGTTTTGTTTGAAGACTCCTCACTACTCATAGAGATTATCACAAATTACACTTATCGTGAAAAGAAAAAATTATAAAAGAAAGAACCATGATCGAATGGATGGACACAAGGATAAGGTAGAACCTGTTAACTGTCTTATAACCTTGTTGTTACTACAATAGAACCAGTCTCCACAGAACATTATTATGACACTAACAGAGCACCTATTTTGAAAGACTGCTTTCAAAGGAAATATATATCCCAATACTTAAAAGCCAAAAAGATTATTTTCCATGTTTGATGCAATAGTTATGTCCCTATGAAATAGTTTCAAAATAAGTTTATATTAAAAAGACAACAAACATATGCCCTGTTTTGTTAACAGGC
>JACSZP010025329.1:0-11734 GCA_016161895.1 Pinna nobilis
AATAACCCTATATACTGTATTCCATCAACTTCATACTTACTTGACAGAGAATCTACACCATCCATAAGGCACCGCATACTCTCTAGCCGGTTCTCCTCTCTTGTGGTACATCTCGTCACCTCTGACCTTATGGCAGGTCTCACAAAAACATACATTCATGTGCTGCTCAAAATAACCCTCTGTAACAGAAAAAATATAGACCTTGATATATGAGAGAGAGAGAGAGAGAGAGAGAGAGAGAGAGAGTAAAACAAGCATAAGCAAATAAGGTAACAAAAAATATCAATAACTCATGAAGAATGTAGTGCATCTAATAGCTTGAGTATTGTTGATGTTTTGTTCAATACGCGTGTAATATGGGGAGGGGCAAATCATGAACTGAAGCTTGAAAGAATGAGTGAAATAAAGGAACAAACAAGATTCAAATAGGAAATTCAATACTTACCTGGAAGTCCCATCAACATTTTGACACGGCTACATATTTTCTGATATTCACAGTTCCGCACTAAGTTGTTCTCTATGTTGTTTCTACACATTTTCTCTTTGACAACTATAATAAAGATGTAATGTCTATATGAAATAGATATTGCCTTCCCTGATAAAGGGCAAGTCAAAGTCAAAAGGCGTGTCATGAAAGTGTCTCACTTGGGGGGGGGGGGTTCACTATAGCTTAATGGTAAGCATGCTTGCTATCTGATCGTGAGGTCATTTGTTAAAACCTGCGCTGTGCTGACCGTCCATTTCTTTCGGATGAGACACTAAAAACAGAGGTCCCGTATCACAGCAGGTGTTGGCATGTTATAGAACCCTCCCTTCTCTACGGTCATCAGTGCCTAGTAGAGTACACATCAGCACATGATGACGTCTCAATATAAGTGACAGATTCTTGAGTGGAACGTTAAAGAACAATGCAACCAAAGTGTCTCACTTGTGAGGAGTATCTAAAACAAATATTTTGATGACCTTGTAGAATCTCTGTAATTCTTTGATTTACATATGACAAACATTTTTATGACCTAGCACTTTAATCTACACTGCACACAAACACCCCCATGACTGAGTTAAGATAGAACCTACCATCATCTAGGTCTGCTTTCTCTCTATCATCCACAACCATATTATGGGCAGATGAAAATGCTCCATTGTCGTCTGCTATCACAGTTATCTGCAGAAAAAAATGAAAAGAATGACACTGGTGGCAAATTACTTAATAAGGAATTAGAGCACTCCTGAAGGGATTAATACGTCCATAGCAGCATACTTTAAATTATCTGTAATTACTCAACCATTATGATTATTATTGAAAGACTTGCCAGTACTGTAAGTTGCAGAACATGCAGTTTGCATATACCGGTAAACCAAGAATTCAAAGCTTTTAAACACACTAACTGTAAATACACTTTTTCAAACACTGAATGTAGAGGTTCACCATGACATACCGGTAACCTCTAGTTATAATTACTGACCTTTTCACACTGACCGTAGAGGTCCACCATAACATAACAAGGGTATGGCACATCCCTGGCTGCTATTCCTTGGTCTGCACCATTAAAATACAAATGTAGACAGGCGTCATTGTCCACTAAAATACCAACTAAATGTCCCGGCTGAAGGCGGTCAAGATTTGGGCCATAATGCTCCTTCATCTGTGGGATAAGATAGGTTTTATTGATTTATTTTTATTCAATAGGAACATCAGTTAGGCTCAAGTAAAATTGTTCAATACATCTTACTAAAGATAAATTGTCATTGTTACATTTTACATTATTTATTATTTTTATCCACTGTTGTTAAATATACAGTCAAGCCTCATTAATCTGGATGCCAATAGTCCAGATGCTTTACCTTCTAGACGGAATTTCTAGGGAACAAAACTTTCAAATTGCATTTGTCAAAATAAAATGTACGTTTCAGTAATCCGGATGCTTCATTTATCCGAATGATTTGCGTGGGAACAAAGCATACCGATTATTGAGGCTGCACGGCACATTCAAGAATCTTTCACTTTTACAGAGATTACAGCGTTCTCACTAGGCCCTGGATCAATGGCAGGGATCAAATCTACTTAAGAATGATATAACTGTATATGATACATTACATAAGATCCCATTTTACAAGTCGACCATTACCTTGCTTCCAGAATTATACACTGCGTCACCTTGTATTGTTATACATTACAGAGTTGACCGTTACCTTGCTTCCAGAATTATACACTGCGTCACCTTGTATTGTTATACAAGACTTCTTGATACACATGGAGGAGACAGGTAAGTTAAACCTGTCAGGTGGGAATCCCAGCACACCTATCATCAGGGACGAACTCCAGCGTGGATTTAATCTCTCTATCTTCACCTGTTAAACGATAACTCACTCTATCACATACAGTAATCATTATCTTAGAATTAGGATCAAAACATTTGTAAAATATGAATATTCTCTTGTGACAGCAAAAGGAAATGGCATCTATTTTACACAAACTCAGACATTAAAGGTACACTTGGACTCATGTAGCAAAAATTTGCCGTACATGACATAACGAAAGAATCGTGTACAAATGGATATAATTAAGCGATTTACACATTAAAAATGATCAAATCAACATTTATATGTCCATGCTAGACATGTTTTGTCCGCGTAATTAGCCCTACTTATAGGCATCGGTCAGGTCTGTTAAAATGGCGGGAAATTAATACAACCCGTAAACATGTATTTTATATTTATTAAATGATGATATCCATATACTATGTGCATATTTTTTGTATTTTATCAGCTTCATCCTCTAATTATATGCTGGTGCAAATGTGATACTTCAATTTGTTAATTCTGTGAAGATGAAAAATGAGTCCAAATGTATCTTTAATTCAGTTGAACCTCTTTAATAAAACCACCCAAGTGAAAATTGGTCTGATTCATATACCCAGTGATAACCATACCATAATCTGCTCAGACACATGAGAAAGTGCTAGAGAATAATACATCGTCCATACAGATGTGTTTATTATTGTATACACTTAACTATACATTTGTCTTAATTCTCATTCCATATCTGCATGTGTAAATATGCATAGCCTATTTATATCATAGCCTGATTTTATAAATTGGTTTGTTTTATTGCTTTTTAATGTCACATTTAAGAACTTTTCAACTGTATAGAAATGCCAGTGAAGATGTACAAATTTTGGTCTATGCATGGCAATTATAGCCATTTGAGCTTTTTTTAACATGCCAACATTTACTTTGACAAAGCATTTGTTATTTCATTGTCTCAACCTACCGACTGGGGAAAGCCAAAATGGCTTAAACCAGTAACCTCATGATCTGAAGACAAAATCTGTACCGAGTAGCCACAAGGGCTCTGGTTTCCCAGTCGAGTTTTAAATACATGGCATGTTCACCTGGAAGAGTTTGTTCCTGGGCAGAGGTTTACTGGAGATGATAAGTCCCTGGTTATAACTCTCAGTTCTCTCTGCAGTAAGTCCGCCCCCACTGATTATAATGTTCTTGCCGTGATTTCCATGAAATTCAAATGAATAAGAGGTGTCTTCATCTGGATCCACCTGCAAAATTTATTTCTGACTCATTAATAAGAGACTAACAAGGGAGATAACTCTGGAAAGTAACTCAGAAAAGAACAAATGGAGCAGCTGGTTGATTGTGCTGTTGTTTAATACCCCACTTCAGAATCTCTCTCTTATATAGAGAAGTCACCAAATGCAAGTGAGGGCTGACTAATTTTGCCTATTCTTGGAATTTATGGCCACAGAGTGTTCTGTAACATGCCAACAACTACTGTGGTATGGGTTCCAACCTTGGCAGTTTCAAGTGTATTGATATATGTCTGGAGCAATAAACATTTATATAAAAAAAAAAAAAAAAAAAAAAACTACTGTGGTATGGGACCTGGGTTTAATCAGTCTCATCCAAAAGACAAGGACATCCAACCATAGCATTGCCCAGATTTGAACCCCTGACCTCATGAGCAGAAGGCAAACTCATTAACCACTAGGCCATGACAGCCCAAAGAGCAACAGTGTTCTGAAATCTAAATATGTTGGTTCTCAGTAGTCAGAAAATGTGATCCAACCACTCAACACTATTTTTGTACAAGCAACCAAAGTAATTTTTACTTCAAAGTGTGCCTGACACAATTTGTCTTTGCATTCTCAACTAGGTCGAAGTGGACTGACAGAGACTGTTGACCAGTAAATATGGAATTTTCCTAACAACTTACCTCTGCATTCTCGACAAGGTCAGAGTTGACTGACTGAGACTGTTGACTAGGAAATATGGAATTGTCTGTTACAGAGCTACTGGTGACGGAGATCATCTCCACTGACCCAAACAAATCTATCACAGCAAACACGTTCTGTAATGGAGAAAATGACAATGTTACTGTGATGATGTTTATGGTTTTTAAAACAATAGAATTACAATTCAGTGGAGCTTCATTAATTTGGATGCCTTTGTTCCCCAACAAATTGTCCAGATAAATGAAGCATCCAGATTACTGACACATCACCTCTATAGTAACTAGTGCAAAATGAAACTTTTAATTGCCAGGTTGGTTGGATGGCTGCATTGTTGTATAACTTCCCACTCAAGAATAATTCATTCATATGGAGACGTCGCAAAGTACTGGTGAAGGGCGACAAATTTTGCCTATGCTTGGCACTGCTGGCAGTAGAGCAGGGAGGGTTCTTTAACATGCCAACACCTACTGTGACATGGGACCTTGGTTTTTACTGTCTCATCAAAAAGACAGGGACTGCCAACTGCTGCACCAAAATGTCGATAAAGGGTGACAAATTTTGCCTATGCTTGGCACTTATGGCCATAGAGTAGGGAGGATTCTTTAAAACTATGTCTGTTCTAGATTAATGTCGCTTGAAGAATATTGAAATTACAAACATGACACTGAGTATACTTAGTCTCAGTCATTAATGCTTCTTCCAGGTGAAAGTATGCAATAATACCCTCTCATGAATGCAATATTTATATACTGGCTCATCCAAGAACAGGAAAAGCCAGCCATCAGCACCATGCAGATTTGAATTTATGACCTCAGGATTATCAGAAGAATATGCTGACCACAGAGAACATACTAAATAAGTTGTACTCCAATGTAGATAATCACTGTATAGAGTCAGCGAAAAAAATCCAGCAGTGTATATTTACCTTTGGAATGTTGGAAGCAGCAACTCCTAAATCTTCATTGTTAACATACAAGTGTAATGTTCCATCTGAACACCTCCTTATGCCCACAC
Organism: Pinna nobilis; assembly: GCA_016161895.1. Lineage (NCBI taxonomy): Eukaryota > Metazoa > Mollusca > Bivalvia > Pterioida > Pinnidae > Pinna > Pinna nobilis. Next base: position 5,265 of record JACSZP010025329.1, read on the forward strand.
AATCACCAACCTAGCAACAAAAAAGGGTCAAAGGTCAGTAACACATGACTTATAACTGTACGGGGTTTCATAGGTGTACATAAAATCAAATCCAGTCATCAGTGGGTTAATCTTCCATTTTCTAGCGCGCTCTTTTTTCATTGTCTCTTTTGAAGGACGGTTTTGAAGGATGATAAAGTTCAGCTGCCAAACCCCAAGACAGAATCCTCTTTGATAGTGACTTAATTCCAAGGCAAGTCTCTAACATTAGATTTCAAAGAATGGTAACTACAATTAAACCTGCCATAGCAGCCTAATGAATGAAAGGAATACCTGCCTTATATGAACTAAATTAATACTTCCTAAACTGGGTTTCTTCTATAAAAGTAACCTGAATAATGAAGAGACAACATGGTATCTAAGACCATATTTGCATCTTCCTTGGACTGTCACTTAAATTTTGCTAAATTGTTCATGTATATACCAGAAAATCTTTCATTTGTTTTTGTGTTATTTAACCCTTTCACCATAATAGACTGGGCTAATACAATAGAAAAGAGCATACTACTTTGATACTAAGGAGTGAAAGGGTTAACAAAACACTGGAAAAATTTCAGCCATATGGTGGCATCCAATTTCATATAGTAGAGGAGACACTTTGGCTGCAGATAAGTCAACCACAGGTCTTCTGCAAAATAAAAATAGCATCTTTTGAAATTCAGTTTTATATTACATCTTATTTTACCTCCAGTCTCTCCAGTGCAGGAGCATAGTTTTCTTTGATCACTAGTCCATTCTTCCTGACCTCTGACCCCGTAATGACCCAAGTCAACTTTGATGTCAGATCTACGGCAGAAGCAGGAAGAAGGGACACTGGGGTTGTGTCTGATATGGCAAGCGTTGTGAGACCAATGTGGAGTGACCCAGACCAAACTCGCGATAACTGGTCGACTTTCACCTGTAAAATTAAAAAGATAAATAAATGTAAATTGTCACTGAAATATATTGTGGAATAAACGCATGATAAAGGGCTGAATTTGGTTTGCTACATGCTTATTTCAAGATCTCAAGAAGATAAACTAAGAACCAGCCCTCAACATTTACTTTTGGATGATCTTGTCCGGAGGGGCTAGATAAAAATTGACTTGACCTAATCATAGTTTACTTGTCCATTTTGCAATGAAACACTGAATTATTTGACAATCACAACTGGAAAATACTGATACAATTGTGCTAGCCCCCCATTTATTTTTATTGGTTTGAGTGACAGGACAAACATCAGTACTCAGCTGATAGGGCTGTTGAGCAGTGTTGGAGTCTTTTTTATACCAACATCTACTCTGATATTGAGCCCTAGATTTGAGGGTCTTATCCAACCAAAATGCTGAATGCTCGACCGATGAAAAGTTACTTCATAAGGTCAGGACTTCAATGTCCTGACACCTGCTGTAACACAGGCCCCCGATTATCACAGTCTAATCTGAAGGACAGACAGCCAAGTATAGGATGGTGCAGATTTGAACCCATGACCTCATGATCAGAAAGCGAACACCGCTGAGCCATGGGTGTCCCAATTCCACATACTCAGATAAATACATATAACGGAGAATTAATGTTACCTCGAATAATTCATCTCTCTTCAGTGGGTCTGAGCTGAACACTAGTCCATGGTTAAAGTTACGAGATCTTACAGCAGTACAGCTGTTGTTTTTTATGGTGATATTTTTTCCACAACAATGACTGAACCTGTGCGTAATATCTGAAAAGGAGATGAGAGATTCTGAATGACATGGAAACACACAGGGAAATAAAAGACTTCAGGGGAAGTACTGTATACAGGGAAATTTTCATCCTCGTTTAATTTTCGCCCCTTTCAGCCTCATCGTCAATGGGCGAATTTAAAACTGTATGAATTCAAAATAGTAAATTCATTGAAAAGAATTACGATAAGACTGGTTGAATTTAAAATGGCCTTAATGGGGCAAAACTGTTTGCGATTGCAACCAGGTGATAATAACGCAGGACAAAAGTAACCCAAGGGAGGGTATTATACCTCACCAGACAGCACTATAAGAGAACAGTTCCCTCGGGAAAAGTCTATAATAAATTAATAGTGTTGTCTGGAGAAATATAATGAAATATCAGGAATGGGCCATAAAAGATTAGTTATTTACTAGGAAAAGACAATCAACCTTACCAACTGAGGTAAGGCATAAACCAGTGAAAAGGACATTTGTAGACAGCCATCAATACTTACATCACTCTTGTACAATATATAAAGACAGATACTGATACTGTAAAACATACCTGTGCTAGACGGAGAAATAATGGCATGGTCTGACTGTAGTAAATTATTCTCCACGGCAGGAAGTACCCCTGAGCCACTTGTTATGGACACCTGGGCACACTGACCGTATAGGTCTATCACAGCAAACACACCTGGAATATAGCCATAATGCAATATGTGTACTCATCGTAACTGTATTCAAATATTAGAGTCCTTTGTGATTTCTTTATCTCTAGCTACAGTGGAGCACTAAATCTATATGCTCATTACTATGCAATGATTGGTTCATTGTATTGTTGTTTAACTACTCAAGAATATCTAACTCATTCACCCCTACAGACACATTGGAATTTACCTAAATCATCGATTTAATGGAGGAGTCTATTATTTTCCAGGGATTAATGAGTTAACTTATTTGGAAACATCATAGAATAGCAGTAAAGAGATACAAGTTTTTGCCTTTGCTCTTTACTTCAGGCTATTGTGTTGTGAGAGTTCCAATATGTACTGGGATATGGAACCTCTGACACACCCACCTGGAGGAAGATCTGTACAGGCCACACCCTGATCCACTCCGTTCAGATAATAGTGGAGAGTCCCATCAGAGCACCTCATCATACCAATACGACAGCCCACAGTTACCCCATCTAGATCTAGAGGATAACCATTCTTTATAGTAGACCCATCCTGCATTATGGCAGCACCACTGCAAAAAGAACATTTTAACATTTCTGATAGTTTGCAATTTGTATGCCCTAGACTTCTGATTCTCTATAAGTTCAATAGAAATCCAATTTTACCAATAATAATGGTACAGATGTAAGAGACTGTGATAGAATCTTTCTAGTCGCAATGCAAGTTCATTTACAATTAGATGATGATTTATCATCATGATATTAGACAAGCTAAGAATTGCAAAATGGTCAAAGCCACTGAAACAAATAACGCAGATTTAGTCATCTTAATCTTTTAACTGATATTATCAAGTAAAAAAGTCTGTGCCCAAAAAACTGCTTAGATTTTAGCTTTAGTAGTTACAGGCATATACAAAAGGGACATCTTTAAGATAGAAAATGTCTAGCAGTCTAGGTAAGAAAGGGACATAACTCTTACCTCAACATCCATGTATCATACTCTATATCTGTCATGGTGCTTGGAAAATCTAAATCTTCTGGCTTAATCATTGTTACACCAGCTTCTATAGAGCCAGACCATCTGTCCACCATCTTCTCTATAATGACTTCAAACAGCTCATTGTCTTTTAAAGGTCTACTGCTCATGACTATGGCATCATTGAACTCCCCTGTTGCGTTTGGCCGAGTGGATGTCCTCCCATTGTTTAGGATGCTGGCATTCTGTCCGTGCATAAAATGGAATCGTAGCTCCTCACTTTCACATCCTGCACTAGAGTCAACATCTGGGGACAACAAATCTAAAAGTCATAAAGAGAATTGTTATTTCTCTTGTTGAATGTAAATACTAAAGGATGGAACTGCCAATAGAAAGTGAAAAGGCTTTATAACAACCACCCACATAAGGACATCATGATTGCATGGTTGTTGTTTAATGTCCCACGTAAGAATCTTTCTGTTAAATATCGAGATGCCACCAATGACAGTGAAGTGCAACAAATTTGGTAAACACTTGACACTTTTGGCTATTGAGTAGCGAGGGCGGACAACTACTGTGAAAGGGGACCTCGGTTTTTACCGTCTCATCCAAAGGACACTGAAAGCCAACCTCAGGGCGTCACAGATTTGAACCCGCGACCTCGCAATCAGAAGGATAACACACTAACCGCTGAGCTACGGCTGCCCCAACCATGCAAGGGCACAGTCCTTTTTTTAAATACTGTACACAGGGTTATTTTCGCCCCGTTTAATTTTTGCCCCCATGCACTTGCCAACAGTTTCGCCGTTTTAAATTTAAAATTATCGTTATAGTTCTACTCAATAAATTTACTGTTTTGAATTTCGCCCACTGACAATGAGGGCGAAAGGGCGAAAATAAAATGGGGGCAAATTTTTCCCTGTATACAGTACTTCAGCAAACGATTATAACAGTATGATATTTTTGTGCTGTGTAATTATTCTTACTGGTCACCCGTTGACTGACACTGACAAAAATTGTTTCCAGTGTAAAACTGATTTTTCAGATTCATAGCTATTTTTCAGGTAGCACAAGAACAATGCTACATATAGGCCAATAAAACTAGGAAAGATTGGGGTTTCAGTGGTTCACCGGAGGAAAAATGGTTGGAATTAATGTTACCTGTCTGTAAACCTTAATACAGTATCCCTAAAAATCACAATTTAAACAAATTCTAAAATATTACCTGGAAATCTTTTGAGTTGTCAAATTTTGCCTATGCTCTCGACTCGAAGATATTGAACAGAGAGGATTCTTTTTCATGTGGACACCTACTGCATGGGACCTCAGTTTATACTTTCTCATCCAAAGGACAGGGATAGGTAAATATAGTGTGAAGGGATTCAAATTCACAACTTCCAAATCAGAAGGCAAACATGCTAAGCATTTGAGCCACAGTGGCCGTTCTTAGAAGAGCTTACTTGTTAAATCTACACAATCTGTTACCTGTGTGGTCTACAATGGTAGCCTCAGCTGCTTGCCCGTATAGATCTATCACTCCGTATACCATTTCTGGCACATTGGAGGCTGCTGGTCCCTGATCTATGGTGTTGACATAAAAATGTAATGTTCCATCTGTCTTTCTTCTCACTCCAACTCGATCTCCCACCTAAATGGAGAACAAAATTACATTATAACACCTGTTTATCCTGCATTTTAGTGTCCATATCTTTGATCTTACTTCAAACATCAACTGATTTTGGGTTCTAATGCCATGAACATATTTTCATGTATGGACGATGACCCTCCAGACTGGCAAAATTGATACTTAATCAACTTTACAGATTAAGTTCCTATTTGGTATCTTATTAGAATCAAATTGAATGTAGTCGATATTATTCATATCATTCCAGAATATTCATAACAACTACCCCAACCTCACCCCTGAATTACTGAAATACTTTTCTTTTTTACTTATGTATTGTTTCTTGTTTGTTTTATTTCTGTTTTAAGCCATTTAAGACATTATCTATATCATAGCAACAACAGGATGGAGTAGTCCTTTCATTTTTTATAAATGCTTAGGAGAAGTTTAATTGCAACGTGTCATCTTTCATGTGCAAAGACAATACTCAATATACAACCTCAGATATTAGTCTCTTATTTAGGACAGGAATCAGGAATTCCTGGAATCAAACCCACAATCTTTAGGCTAGCTCTAGCTAGTACTCTAATGTTTGACCTTCAGGTTAGAGCTCTACTGTTTGACCTTCAGACTAACACACTACTATTTGACCTTTAGTCTTGCACTCAATTCTTTAACCTTCAGGCTAGCACTGTACTGTTTGACCATCAGCCAGGCTAGCACTCAATTGTTTGACCTTCAGGCTAGCACTCTATTGTTTAACCTTCAGGCTAGCACTAAACTGTTTGACGCTTAGGATTGCACATTACTGTTCAATAATCAGCCTAGCCTATCATACTTCTTAACAACTATGTTTTACCTTTAGTCTGTCTAGATTCTGCCCGTACTCGTCTATCACAGTGGTACCATTGTGCATGACACCATTGCCGGTCATCATCCAAGTTCCCGACCTGATGTTTGTCATGGTTGATGGAAAATCTAGGTCACTTGGTGAATGAAGTGTGACACCAATTTCTATAGAACCTGCCCATTTGTCCACCATTTTATCTATTCTCACTTCAAATAACTCTTCTGGTCGTAATGTACGATTTGTCAGAACCACTCCATTGTTGAAGTCATCTAATGCACTGTGAAATATTAATTACAGTCAACTCTGCATATTACGAGATTGCATGTAACGAGGTACCGGTTGTTACGAGGAGATACGAGGAGATTTCTATTCCCGGTGCACATTCCATGCATTGCTTTGTAAATACGAATAACGAAGATCGGCTATGATGAGGCAAATATCTTGCTCCCTTCAACCTTGTTATATGTGGAGTCGACTGTATTGTCCATCAAGACAAACTTTGCATACTAAAGTCCTCAGATTTGTGTAAAATTCATTGGTTTTCTAGATATTTTTCTCCAAAAGATCTGATAACTATTCGTCTCTGATACTTCAATCATTATTCTATCATTATTTACTGG